>JAAAKB020090831.1:0-13260 GCA_010014835.2 Apostichopus leukothele | reverse complement strand
ATATATATATATACAAAGGTTGATATCCCATAAAGTGAGCTTCAAACTTTATGATCTAATATCAAACTATTAATATCAAAATATTAATGAAGTACACATATCAGACATTTCCTTGTTACCTTCATTTAGTTTACTGTAAGTTTCGAAGTTTCTTTATTTGTAAAGCACTAAAGAGCTTACTTTAAGAATAAGTGCTACATAAATGTAACTTAGTTATAATAATAACAATAATTATAATAACATACAGTTAATCTATATCTGTTTATTAATTGAACTATTTACAGCCATTGATTCATAAAATATAAACCTATTTGACATTTTAACCTTGAAGTTATTTTTAAGTTTGACGTATTCTACGCAAGCAACTTCAGTAGTGTACAATGGGTGACTCAACTAAACAAACACGGTAACTACGATACAGTCCTACGTCAGCAATAATGGGAAATGGTCGACTTTTCTTTACAACAAATTCTCTTTTCTTTTCGAAACCTTGTCTTCCTTTATTTGACATTGTGTGCCTTTCTGCTGAGTCTCTCACCTGTAATTGTACATATTCTGAAGCCTGTCATGTATACAATTTGCAGTATCATATTATAAATTGTATACATAGGAACTACAGTATTAAATGCTGTTCTCACATCACAGTTGAAGCCTAGATTAAAATTGTTACTCACAGATACCCTAAAAAGAGCTTGGTTTGGGTATTTATAGTAAGCAATGATACTTACCTGTCTCAAACTCTACCATTGCACTTTCCCATCTACCTAGCCTATTAACTGGTTACATTTAAGCCCCATTGATCCCTCCCCCCCCCCTCACTGTGGGGCAACACCCATCACCTCTTCGTTAGAGATCAACCATTCACAACATAAAGAAGCCTACTGTCATTCTGGTTAAAACTCATAGATAACAGTACGTTTATTGTTGGACTGCACAGAAAAACTCTGGATTTAGTTTTTTACGGAAGGAGCTCATGAATTTGAGTTTAACAAGTCACAAACTTTGCCCCAAAAATGACAGATAGTGGTCACCCACACTCAAATGGTTACTAACAGTGAAAAATCAATTTATAGAAAAGTTTGTATCCCAAAAACGTTCAATGTAAATGTAATGTCTTTAATTCTCGAGTGAAAAAACCCTTTCAAATATATATGTCATTTCATTGGTCCTACTGTAGCTTCATTTTAGTGCACTGAATAAAATGAAATGTTTTTCAGACCTGTATCTCATCTCATCAAGCAAATGAGTTTCTGGTTTACCAACAAATACTGTACAACAATTAACCATGTCTGCTTTAAGAAGATAAAACTAAGATTTAATGTAGATTGTAAAAGTTGAAAGCAATCCTCTCAACTCGCTTATGTATGTAAAAACACTGCAAAACAACTGTTGCCAAAGAGCAATCTCCATTTGTACTGTGATACAAAAAGTACACACTACTCGAACAAATTACAGTGTTATTGTCTTCATGACCAAAACCAACACTTGAGAAACACTGACAACATATGAACAGCCATTAACCTTTATCTGGAAAGCAGTCCTCAAACCTCAGGAAATACTTTTTAAAATCAATCTCTGTGCTGCATGCTCTTTCCAATCAAGGGACTACCTGTTTTGTAATCTAATATATATAATAGCTGCCATGCTGGACGATTCGCTTGATATAGGTTTGACGCAATCACCTTGGATACCACTGTACAGTATACGTGTAGTACATGTAAGTACTGTAGAAGTGCTGTACTGTACATACAATTTAGGGACATACTGTAATGACTTGAACTCTCTGCGTTGAACAAATTTGATTAACCACCAGAAATTGGGATTTGGAAGTCTTGGATTAACAAGAAGTCGATTCAAGTGGAAGAGTACTTATAGGACAGACTCCTATTACGGGGTTATACAACATACCTTGTAAATGGAATTCTTAAATAGTGAAAGATCAATACAGTACACACGACTGCCGTACTGTTTGGTGCGATAAACCTATGTATTGTACTCTGTCATACAGCCTGTATTACAGTGAGTGACCCACCCCCTTCAGAGCACAAAAGACAAATGTCGAGGATCTTGCCCCTGAGAAATATGAACAGAAAACCAGCACTCGGGCCAGAAATTTACTGCATTGTGAGAAGACCAAAGTACAGAAATTTATGTACTTTTCATAATTTATACCTCATGTACAGTATGGTAGATTTGGAAGGGAAGAGAATGTGGAGAATTTTCCTCGACGCAAAGTTTGCGGAGGTAAAAATGTTACACAATCCTTTTCTAAGACAAGATACATAGACAGGACATTTGCAGAACTTTGTTAAGCAGAACAGCAGACACTGGTAATTGTCCTGTGCATACACCAGGAATACCAGAACTTTAGTATTATAGTTTGTTCTTCCTCCCCCCTTCCACCACCCTCCTCCAATGTCCTCTCCTTCCCATCCAAAACTTCCCTGCTAATTCAAACAAAAATTTCAAAACTTATTGGTTGTGATATTTACGAGAGACAAGCTTACCTGTCTCCCCACAACCTTAGCACTCTTGTTCTACTGTGTCTAGAATGGACATCTAGACCCTTGGGTGGTAGAATGACAAGAGCATTGACTGGAGAGGTCCGGCCATACAGGGCACAGTGTTAAAAGTGTTATAATAGACACGGTAGAACGAGAGTGCTAAGGTAAGTGGGGAGACAGGTAAGGGAGGACCAAAGTAAATATGTTAAACTATTAGCTGCTTTTAGTTTAATATTCAACAGAGGAAATATTCTGGACAGATAGCTAATATTTTCATGGTGAATATCTTGAAAAACATTTTTTAATAATAAACAATCATACACAATATGCTTTATGCTCTCTGCAAAGCTCGTTTGAGGCTAAATTGATCACGAAGTCGTCGGCTCATCAGTACAAGCCTGAATGTTAAAGGTTGATCCATTGTTTATTAGTTTTCATAACTCAAAACAAGTCTACTTAGCATAACGTAAACAACAGACCATCATTTGGGTGTCATTCAACACAATTTTTTGTCGTTGACAAATATGTAATGCATGGAAAACATATTGTGTGATTCCAATCAAGTTTTGTGTTCACCTAAGGAACTGAACTGATGGTCTATGTGTTAGACTAGCTAGTACAGCCACTTTAATTGATTAGCCTTGTTTGTTAAAAGGATCATTTCCCAAACTTAACAGTGACAATTACAGTTACATGGTTTACAACATTTCCCAATTGATTTTGAGTCTGAAGTGATTCTGTCAGGCAGCACTGATTACTTTAGCTTGAAACCTGATCACATTTAATGTACCAATTCCCAACCCGAAGTTCCACGCCTACTCGTTTTTCTTTTGTTCAAATCACCGAGAGCTAATTAGCAAGTAATTAACAGTTTCATTCCACCACAATTGCTACAGTATATTACCCACACACTTTCTATACTGAAATCACTAGTATATTACAACAACAGCAATTGAAATAACTTGTCAAATGTTCTTGACGATTCCATATTAAAGCCTGAAGCATTAATTAATATTTAAAGTCACTTTGAAAACATCAAACATGCTTATAAATAAGGAATCACCAGGGGAAGTATTTCACTGCTAACAAGAGATGCTGCTTGAACTGTACATACATATTAAAAATTCATGGATAATTAGAAAGCACTATTGAATGAGTCAGCCTGTAAAAGTGAGGGGAAAAAAAGCCCAATTCTTTTTTTTTTTATAGCTCTTTTGCTTACCATGCAATACATTGTAGAAGACTAAACCAATTTCAGGCTATTGATGCACCACCATGCATTAAACCCATCAATCATAACAATGTTTTGCAGATCAAGATTAGTCATTATAAATGGTAGGTGTACAGATCACCATACTGTACACCAGTGAGGAGTACTACAGCTGCAGCTGTGACAAACAATGCAAAGCTAAAACTCATCAATAGGATATTACCAATGACAATGATGGTGGAGAATCCTGTATGTACAGTACTGTACACAAGCCATAGACTTAGATATGTACAGTGGGATGAGGAAGTGGATCATGAATGACCGGATTGTAGTGCCCGGGTAGCACGGAATATAATTTATCCGGTATCTCATCTCTCCAAATGCTATGCAAAATTGGGCAAATGGGCTATGCAAACATGAATACTCGTATTAAAATAGGAACCACAGTATTCCATTTTTCCCCCCTTTTATATTAGTTATTCTCACTGTTGACGTACAGTATCGTATGACTCCTCGATGCAAATTTTATATTTATACTGGAGAATGAATAAAGAAATGAATGTAGAAGATAAAAGTTCAGAGATTTCAAAAACTGCTATACAACATTTTAACACAAATTATTTGCCTGGATGGGAGGGGGAGGGAGGGAGGGAGCGGGAGGAGGGAGAGGTTTTCCATCGAGGTGTTGTGCTAGAAGTTATCAATTTGTTTAAATCGGTTGATTGGAAAATGTGATTGCGGAGAGGAGACAGGCAAGCAACAGAAGGAAACAGCATTGTACGGTGTACACCGTATGGTGTACACTGTATGGTGTACAGCACGGTGTACAGAACAGTGCTCAGTTTCACAAGATACCATGGAAAACCTGAAGTGTTCAAGCAGTAAGACAGGCGTTTCACTTTCATAATGTCATTCAATCTTTAAAAGTCACACTGACACCTTGTCAGATAATAAAAATCTGCATTTTACTCTCGGTTGATAATTAACCATATCAACAGAGAAGTTAAAAGGCAAAGTAAACCTTAAAAATTGCAAAAGTTTGTGTACCAGCACGATCCACAAGGAATCATTAATTAGAGTTCATTTACTGAATATTCCACAAAGACCCCATTTTAGATCATACAATTTTTAGATATATGAAAGATTAACAGACCAATGTTGTGTACAAATGATTCACTAAAATACACACAGATCTCTTCAATATCGATGGAAAATGGGTTTCCAAAATCCTACATATTGTTTTTAAGTTATATATACTACTGTTTCAGCTTACATTTTAATAGCTGCGTACAACTAATTAATTTGATAAAATAATACCCAAGAAAAGCATCAATTTGTTCAAATAAGTCTACCAAAGATTTACACAGTTGCAGTATTATATTGTATATAGTGTGAAAAGGAACATATATATAGTGTGGAAAGTTACATTAGAACTTAACAATTTGCATTAAGTTGGTTCAATAATATTGAGTAGTAGTATACAAAATTGACCAAAATTTATTGAAAGTTAATAATAAAACTTGCTACACAATATTATACTAGATTTCCAACAGTTTTCCACATTGCCTCCCAATTTGTTCTAGACCTGTAAGACAAACTAGAAACAATGACCTCTATAAGTATAATTGCAGAAAGCCATTGTAGTCTGGATGTAATACTAATTCAATCTGTGAGTCATTTCACCAAAACCACAACTATTCCCATTGACACAGAGCTCATTGATGCTTCTGTATTGCCATATATAGGTAAATGCAATGCATGAAGGAAGGCTGAGAAACAATACATCCATAAACTTTTGTACAACTATGGGCCCCTTAATAAATCAGTGGCATTGTCAGCCATTTAGAAGTGGGAGGAAGGACAGTGGGAGAAGGGGGGAGGGGGAGAATGTGGGTAATGCATACTGTTGCCGGAGGCATCAGTGCTCCCGGGAGAGCGAAGCCATGTTGTGTTGTCATGGGGTCCAGGGGGTCTCCATAGGGCCCATGGCAGAGGTCAAGGGCCAGTATCCCCTAAAGCTTTGCAGTCTCCATCATTACCAGAACTTAAATCAGCTTCACATTGCCAGAATTCTGGAGGTAGATCTATGTAAGTAAATTATTGTCAGTAAAACTGTGTTTGCTCATAGGCTAAACAGATAATTTCCTATATACTCATGTTATTGTGGCTATATAAAAGTCCAATAGCAGTAAATGTGAGCCGATGTGCAAACGGCAACCCTTGATACCATACTATGATCAACTTAAACACCATTTCATATAAGATGCAAATAAACCTGTTCAGCTGTTGTCCTTTTACAGTAGGCTGGTAATAAAAACACAGCTAATGTTTTGATACTTCGATCAATCTTGGCATTAACAGTTTGCCATCATTACTGCTCTATTTGCAGTTGTGCTTGAAAGATGTTTGCTCACGAATGTTTGATAGTACCTCTGGTGTAAAGTCTGTCTGATGGACTTTCAGTTCACTCTGCTGATAAGCTGCTCCTGGGACTTCAACCTCTCAGACGAAGTACAGTACCGTAAATGACATACACTAGACAGACGGAAACTCGTGCACAAATTTGACAGACATGTACAATACATATTGTCATGATCAGAAAATAACTTCAAAGTTTGGGGAAGCCCCTTCCAAACCCTACAATGGTACAACAAGCAAGTGCAAATATACATGTTTACAAACAGCTGATTACAAACTATTGAAGATTACGAAAGCTGGACAAAATATTCACTCTCCTAAAATACTGCAAATTAATATTATGACAGGCCGTTCATAGCTATTAACAAACTACTAGATCTGACAAAATATGCAATATTGTATTTTACTCCCTGTCAATTTGATTTGCATTTGTGTAGCAAATCAACGGTCAATAGGGACCTGTGTCCCAAGAGACTGCATAGGAACTTTCCCAGGAATATTCTACAGCTGGAATTAATCCACATGTTATGTATCTACTGTAGGTTGGAGATTCTCCCTAGCTAGTACAGTATATATGGCAACCAATCTTTCACCAGTATGCAGTTATATACATCCTCTGAATGTTGCAACACTTAAGACTGATTCTTATCTTACAGAACTACTTTAAGAGATGAAAGACTTGTAAAGACAAACTGTAGCAAAATTGCAGTCGTTAAATTCTGACAACAATAGTATATATGTGCTGAATGTACCAAATCCAAGCTTTGGCATTCAAATACATCTTCAAATAAAGGACAAAAAAATTGATGGATACTCATGCAGTGTTTTTTTGTTGATGGAAAAAAAAAGGAAAAAAAAAGGAAAACAGGCTTCATCCAAGAATCCAAAAGTTTCAGGAAGAATGATAATGCAAGTGGATTCAAGAGGATTAAGTATCCCACACAAGACAATGCGATGGAAGCTTCTGAATGGTAGATTTGGAAGGGAGAGGGGGGGGGGTTGCAATGCAAGAATGATTGCGGTGTGAAGGCTAGGTAGATTGGGGTATGTATGTAAATAACAGACAGATAAGATTGAGAGGAAGAAAGTAAATAACGTTGAGGAAGTACTTATTGTATAAAGTTATGTTGTAAGCAATAAACCCCTCAAAAAATTGGTAAGAGTATTGCTCAAACTGGGGAAGATTGTTTGCTAGTGTAAAATGTCCTTGCAGGTGTAATATCTCCCCCCCCCCATTAGCTACTGAAGGGGGGGACACTAATTAGCTTGAGGGGTTTCCATTTGTGCCTTTGAAATGGCTTCATCAAATTGACATTTGTGCCTTGAAAATGGCTTCATCAAAATTGACACAAGTTTCCAACCAAAAGGCAAAAAAAAAAACAGTTTTCAGCTAAATACTAGAAAGAATAATGACATGGATACAGAACTAATCAGCTTCTTTAATATCTGATGGGACAATTTAAGGTAAGCATCTGCATGGATTTGAAATAGATGGTAGACATTTGTCTTTTTGACAATTCTAAATAATAACAGCACCATAATTGCCTTTTAAAATGCTCATTGCACTTTTTAGAATTATCCAGTAAGCTACCTAAACTTTGTTCTAACATACCTACATAATAACAGTCTACAAGCCAACGGATATATGGAGGACACTACAAAACAATACATTCTGCTGTCACTGGGCAAATTATGACACAACACCTGTTGTTTCAATTTCAATCATAAATATAGTATCTCGAATATGTTATGTGACAGTCGCATGCAAATTTCACCAGGATCAGCTTAGAAAACGTTCCACTTTTCATCAGTCAAGAAAACAAAGAGTTAATTTCCCCTTGGACTATATCTTAGTGTGGTAACTAGTCTAAATGATAAAGTTGGGTTTTTACAAACGGGATTGCTGTATAAGCGTGTATGTACACTTGACCAGTAAACAGAGGACTAGTTGTAACAGGCATTTTGTTTTTTGGAAATGAATGAAATGCAGACAGAAGAAATGTGTCAGGCTGTCAGCTCGCAAAAAGCTTTGGACAAAACATTCAGATACCCACTATAATAAATATAAGGAACATTATGGAAGGAAAAGTAAGGTCTCATGAACAGTTCCAAGAGGAAGTGCATCTTTCTTTCTTTCTGCGGGTAATGTACGGTAGAGGAAGAGAGTGCATACAGGTCAATGAGAGACACGTACTGTACAGTAATAAGTAATAATAATGAGTAATATTTATATATCTGTATATTTGTTCATTATCAACAATCATTATTGGGCTGGCCGCAGGAAATGATGCATGCTAAAACTAAAGACAAAGACAACGCCAGTGGGAACTTTATTTTAATCAGCAGATTAAATCAGCACTTGTATTTATTTTTAATAGCGGGGGGAATAAAATCATTCAAATCTAAGCCTGTGTATGGTCATGTACTGTACAGGTAATAATTAAAATCATGCAAATCTAAGCCTGAGTATGGTCATGTACTTCACATGGAATAATTAAAATCATGCAAATCTAAGTTCCAGTTTGGTCATGTACTGCACAGGGAATAATTAAAATCATTCAAATCTAAGCCCGAGTATGGTCATGTGCTGTACAGGGAATAATTAAAATCATGCAAATCTAAGCCTGAGTATGGTCATGTACTGTACATGGAATAATTAAAATCATGCAAATCTAAGTTCCAGTATGGTCATGTACTGTACATGGAATAATTAAAATCATGCAAATCTAAGTTCCAGTACAGTATGGTCATGTACTGTACAGGAAATTAATTTAGTGTTCAAACTTTGTATAGCAGTTTTGAAGGCTCTGGACTTTGCTTTCAGAGATACTGTGGTTCATGTGTGAACAAATCTGCTATAGAGGCCTACATACATCTTTTACTCAAGTTTGTATAGCAGCTATGCCTATTCTGCATATATATACTGTAGCATTTTGTGACAGGGGATACCGCATAAATTATTCCCTGATGTATATACATAGAGTACTGTAGAGAAAACAATACCTGGCAACATCTTGTTAACATCTGACAATAACACCTTGTTTATAACAATAGACATTAACTGATAATATTTGAACAGAATCCAAGTACTTCCCAAGAAACAGTCGATTCACATGTTTGTTATGATAGGCATCATAATACAATGCAGAGCTCATTCTTTGAGGTCATTTTGCCAGGCTGTCCATCTGACTCTGTGAACTTGACACGGTGTCATTCGAACGACAAATTTTGGTCTTCTGAAAGATGAGACCAACATGGCGCAGTTTAAACTTACAAAAGCACCGCATGCAGCCTAGAGCACCATTAGACTGTTCCACTGAAACATGAGCAATATTGATCAGCCTTTTAAACAACATTTTCATCATCTTGGGCTATCAGACAAAGTTTAAAACTGAACTTTGACACAGGTGAAGGTACAGTAAAATTAGTAAATGATCAAAAGATGCTTGATCAAGTCCAGAGTCACTTCCCACAAGTACTCCAGGCGGCTTCCGTAGTTTGTTTGACAGATCACCTAAGACTACTTTGACAATGGTTAAGTTTGGGGTAGTGTATTTGTGTAAGGCCGTAGATGTGATATTTCCGATGGAAAGACTGACTTAAAATCCCTCCCCAACCCCCCCCCAAAAAAAAGGAGAATAACTGTAAAAATTAATAATTTGAAAGAACAAAGGGTGCAATTTCTAGTTGTTTCCGACCATATTTGGACGGAAAAGAGAGATACCCTAAATTGAGTATGCTTGCAATGCACGTAGCTGTTAATGAGGATTTAGACACGCCATACAGTACATGTTTGTACAAACTGTTCCAACTGTAATGTTCAGTTCAGTGAATCTATCAGCATGGTACGGTACAGTGTTCAAAGCTTGGCAATCTTATTTTTCAGCTTAAGATTTGGTGCAAACAAGAGTAAATATCCTGTAAGATTTTACCTTAGAATACCAGCACATTTAAGATACATTTTCAAATATTACATTATCTAACATTGCAATTCTATAAGCATACATCATATAGTATTACAAAATGCAGTACTGAATCGCAGAAAACCACGCTCCCAGACAAAAATCTACAACTACAGTAGCACTGTACTAAATCAAAAGCAATGTTTCGTTCTTAGATTTGTACCATACGATACTTTGGAAAGCAAATGTTTTGAGATATTTGACTTTTGACAAAGCCAGCACTTTTTTTCTATACTTTGCTTTTTTCAAACCTTTTTTTTACTTTCAAACCTATAACAATGTCTCTGTTTTGCATGACCTCGTTGTGTTTTTTTTTCTCCGTAACAGCACATTTGCCAATTCTGTTTAAGTAATGGCCATTTAATAGACCTCAGACTACAGAATAACACTGCAAAACTTCACATATGAAAGTGGATAGCTGACATATCTTTCAGTTATGTTTACAATTAAGGTACTACTAGCAGCTCTGCTAATCTGTAGCTTGAGGTTTTGCCTTTCAACTTTTCTGTTAATGAGATTATTAATTACTTTATGGCATGTTTACCAAGGTTCTGAGGAAGTCACTCAAAACCAATACAGCACAGCATACACGTGAACAGATAGCATGTGTTTGGACACTACGAATAAAGTCTGCAAAGTTCTACAGAAATATCCTTAAAGGATGACATTAGGTACATATTAATTATGTTAAATATTTTGTAGATCTATAAATCAGGAAAATCCGCTGGACTACTTAGTCTTATACACGATTACAGTTGGTCAGTTCCCCAGATGCAGCTCAAACCTATAATTGGAAGTTCTTGGTGGTTGCAATGACATGTGTGCAAGTTACAACATTATAAATACAAATTGGTGAAGGACAAAACGGTATGAATGTCAACCAATAGTGCTCTGTTTTAATATGAAGTTGACAGAACATGTTTAATAGGGTTAGAGTTTTTAGAATTAATATATAACGATGGATTAACATGAACATTAGGCCGGCAATTTAGTCTGAAAGGAGCATTCCAAAGATACCACATCTTTTTAAGGTGAAAAATCTGGAAAACAAGAATAGCTGTAGAAACTAGCAATGTTTGTCTTGCTCTTCGACTATAAAAGTATATATCAAGACCAAACTTCTGTCTAAAAATCAAGTTAACTTTCAAGTCTTCTGTTATTAAAACTATAGGTTAAAGGTTAGGTAATTTGCACATCAATCACGGTTGTGAACAGTTGGATTCAATGCTACAAGAACAACATGTACACGCCTCTCAGAATAACTTCAGAAAAGCTGTGCCTTACGGGCATCAAAGTTAACAGGGGGTGACAGTAGCTTAAGATTAAACTATCATGTATAGGGAGGGTTACAGGTGGCATGCTATATGATGATGAACCAGGGGAGTTGGAATAGGTGACTAACTGTATGTAGGTTTTGGTAAAATTGTTGATCAAATACTAATAGCTGTCCTCCAACATCAACCTTGCAGACCGTTTCTCTCTCCAATCAGGCACACTTTCCCTGATCCAGGTTGACCTAATGAGTAAGCTTCTCAAATCCAATCATATTTTCTGTATGCGTGTTTGTCTATTATGAACATTTCAATATTATATTTTGGGTATGCTTTGAGTTTCCAAAACAATCGCTCATATTCTAACAGAGATAACACAGTTTCAACTAAATGGGTGGGGGGATAAGGTATGGTAAGTGATATTGCATTCACACCAAAAGTCTGCAGTAGCTTCACATACTGACTGTATCTGTTCAGGATATTCCAATGCATGTATCAAAAACTTACTCAAAAACTAGTAAACCTTCAAAAAATGAATTCCATGCTTAAAGGATCCATTTGTTTGGTTTGCTCTATGTTTTTCAAGTCCTTCTTGATTTCATTTTTAGGCTAACATAATACATGTATGTAATACTCACTCGTGAGGCTGTTTCACGAAAATGTAATTTTTGGGTACCAATCCTGTCTTTCCACTTAGTTCAGCTTTGAACCAATTTTGATCTTTTTTCTTGTCCACTACCTGTTGGTGCATGAAAAGAAAAAAAGAGAAACATGGGTGGTGAGATGAAAAGGCACAAAAAGTTTAAAATGCAAATAAGGTAGCACCACTTAAAGCAAGACATGCTGTTACACTGAACATTGCTTATAATTCCAACCCCCCTTCCCATCCTCCCCCAACCCCTCCACTACTGCCCTTTGAGTCATCAGGGCTATAAATTTGATAACTTTGGCAATACATCATTGGAAATTACAATAAATTTTTTATACCAACAATACAGTATGTCAATCATTTTGAAGACTACCTGTAAAATAATACAGTGCTCAGTCTTCATAAAGCTTTTTTCATTAACACTTGGCCAAGCAATAATAAGTCTGCACAGGTAATAATGTTGCTGTGCACCATGTTTGAATAATTTCATCCAAAGGGTCAAAGTTATCATTCTGAAGTATGATTTGTTTCCTGAGCAATTTTTTGGGGGTAAACTTCATCACAAGTTATAAGAACTATAGGAAGACATTTTTGCATCAGCTGTTCATAAATTTTGGATGAACTGATTTCTGACTTTACAGCCAAAAGATCACCAAATGTCCTTAGCATGTTTTCCCAAATGGCTAGACAGCCAATTGATCAAGTAACAGCATGGAAGAGAATTTACTCAGAATGTCAGAAGTGATAACTCAACATAACATAGGTTAAGCTAGGCCTACTGTATGTGAAATCCTGACTTATCTAAGCCAAACATTTGCCTTGATTCAAGTAAAAAACTACACCTGACAGGACCTGTGATGGACAATCATGAGAGACCAATAGAAAATTCAAATAAATAACAGTTTGAAGAGTAGTTCTCCTTCTTCAACTATGTACTTGAGAAACAGTGCATGTCACTAGTTACTTCATTCCATCTGCTAGCCATTCGAGGTGCATAACTGGGGAACAGTATGCTACCTGTAATCTCGCTTGAATTTGTCTCCTGTTATGGGCCTGTTAAATAGTGTTTGCACGGGTTATCCGGGTACCCGGGTACTTGACTTAGTGTGTTGTTAGGCTACCATGTGGTCGAAGATAACAGCAATAATGAAAGTACCAACAGTAACAACTGTTTAAGAGCTAAATTGGCTATTTATATGGTCTGATCCAATAGAGGTGGAGAGCAAGCATAAGCAGCGGCGGCAGT
>JAAAKB020090500.1:0-13266 GCA_010014835.2 Apostichopus leukothele | reverse complement strand
ACTGTGTCAAATTTTTTGCCATAGGTTTTGCATTAGTTTTGTAACGTTAACAATAGTTTATCATGTTTGTTTTATGCCTCCTCTCTGTTTTTTTAAATTGTTTACAGAGGGCGACGTTCAGAATGAGCTTGAAATAGGCTACGACACAGTTGTATCCGTCTCTGACAATGCTCCTGTCGCATTTCGTGAGTTATTCGACGCCTGGGACTCGGATATCCGTAATATCAGTATGACCAAGAACGGTGAGTCCAAACAGCTGGAAATAAAATCGCCTGAAACATTTCATTATGGAAACGTAACAGCGCTGTCAAAATTTCAGATTTTCCGTAAATATAGTAGCAATTTTCAACAAATGATGAAATGCTCAGTTGATGTGTTAACGATTTTGCAACAAAAATGACAAGTTCTTTACATCTAATAAGTGAAGAAAATGAGATATAGTTTAATTATCGGATGCCATCAATCGAAAAACTTGTAGCTGATATGATATATTAATCTCTTAATAAATTTGAACAATTCAATATTTTGTAGCTAAACCGATAAAATTATGCTCACTTCAGAAAGTCATCATTTCCACAATTTACAGCAAAATATGACAAATTGACCATTAATAATAACAAATCTCCACAATTCAATAGTTTGCAGTAAACTGATAAAATTATGCTCACTTCAGAAAGTCATAATTTCCACAATTTATAGCAATATGATAAAACTCATCATTTAATAAAATTTTTGAAATCAACATTTTGCAATATTCGTCTCAGAATGTAAGCAATGCAACAATTTGCAGCGATATTGCCGAGAGAATTCTTAAAATAAATCTGACATGTTAATATGCTTCAGTATTACTGTGCTGTTTAAATATTCTAAAATATCTTTCTAAAAATGTGTGTTTTATGTTATCAAATAGGGCATTTTCTTTTAGATACTGGTGGGTGGAACAAGAGTGAATAAAACCTGTTAAGCAGAGTCGAAAACCCACAAGGATTCTAGGTTTAATAAACGGAAGATCCCGAAAAAATTGAAGATAACAAATTGGAGAAATCATTTGTAACCTCAGGTTTCCTGCCTTCCACTCAGGTCACCTGAGTGCATCCCAGGAGTGTGCTATTAAACCAAGGGGATCTCGAAAATTCACCAAAAAATACAGGAATCTGTCAAATTTATCGCACCCTGTGATGTATATAAAACTGACTTATGTTTCCTCGAAGTCATCGAGGAATTTATATAATGATCCTTGGTTGGTCATTTAGGTTGTTCATATATTTAAGGTTAAGGTTATTTCATTTCATATGTGATTGTTTTTGAAGTACTCAGTACTGTTTTTCTTGCGCAGGAAAGTCATCACAGTGACTCATGCTAATAATAATCATAACTGAGTATAGGTTCATTTTGGAGGTTTCAAAAAATTTCAGACTATTCTGAAGGTCATTTGGGGTTTAGAAATGTAATAATGGCTGAAAGATTATGAAATATCATCAGTATTTGCTTCAGGCCAAATTTTAACACACTGGAAATTTGCAGTGTGCTATTAAAACAAGGGGATCTCCAAAATTCACCCCAAAAATACAGGAATCTGTAGAATTTATCGCACCCTGTGAAGTATTTAAAACTGACTTTTGTTTCCTCGAAGTAATCAAGTTTTGAAAGTTTTCAAAAGTACTTTTCTTAGCAGGCTCCGATCCTCCAAGTTAGTCCCAGCCGGACATTTAGGATAATTATATCAGACAATAAATCTCTCAGTCGGGATAACTACTTTATATAGTGACAGTAAAAGTGCTTGTTGTTGTTGTCGTTGTTTTGAGCATGGCTGACCATTTTCTGAGTTTCTAGCATATTTGGGGTCAGTACCGATGACCTTTAATGACTAAACTTACACCTTTAGTCCTGAGTTTGGTTTATAATGATCGTAAAGAAGGTGCTCATCGGAGGTGCTCAGATATTTCTTCCGTGATGTTGAACGTTACTGAATACAAAGTTGTTTGTGTTTACGAACCTCAGCAATACTGATAGTTTAGTTTCTGTTTTGATCTTGATTTCTGTGCTGTGCACATGCCAGCTCTTATGTCATTATACCATGCAAGGTTTTCGGTTTAAATATATTAACAGAATAAACAACTCGCGTTGGGGGAATATATTATACCGTTTAATATTAAGATAATACAAAATTCCAGTTTAAGATAGCTCAAATATTCTGTGAGGAAAGCTCTTCCGGTCCCTGCCTTCTCCCTGCCAACACCACCCACCCTCCCAAACGCACACATCAGACTTCAAAGTTGTATAACTATGATCGTTTAATATCAATAGAGTGATTTTCCGTTCATCGTTTGGGTCATTCTCTGTCATAATTTTGTCTATCCACAGGATCGATGGGTACTGTGTCCTTCTACACCGATGTGCCAGCCACTATTTACTTTACTGTGACAGCACACAATGACTGGGGGCAGGAGTCCTTTGGCGTCAATGTACAGTTTGCCGATCCCATTGTGCACTCCGGTAAACTGTTTACAGAATCCCTCTACAGCTTCGACGAGAGTGTTCAGATGGTCCTTCGTCTCGACTCGGGCGATCTGGTAACCGTGGAGGGTGTCGAGCTGGATGGCTTGGGGGCCTCCAGCGCCTGCACCGACTGGGATCCCCATCGAAAGTCTCTCAACTGCACTTTTGTTCCTGGGACCGATTTTGACTCTGTCGGAGAACACCATGTTTCGGTTCGGTTGGAGAACCGAATATCCGGGCTAGTGGAGGTAAATGGTTCGTTTACGGTGGTAGAAGCAGTAGAGGGGCTGTCCTTGCAGCTCTCTGAAGAGTACCTGGATATCGGCCAGGAGGTCCAGATCTCGTACAGTTTACTGCGAGGGACTAACGTGACGGTAACGATACGTGTCGGCTCTGAGACACACCGATATTATCATGCATGTGCCTCGTGCGAACCCACCGAACGAGTGGTCGTAGAAAGTTTCAGGGAGACAGGCTATGTGTCCGTCACAGTAACAGCTTGGAATGCTTTCAATTCTCTCGAAGTTACTAGCCGTATCCTAGTGGCGGGAAACGTGGAAGGAATTAGTCATTCGTACGAGAGCTTGGTCGAAAAATTGCCCAAAGAGTCCGCATCTGCTCCAGTAGAGTTTGCCTTCAACGAGGACCCATCAGAAGTGCCTTATGAAGTCATCATCTTTTGTCACAGCTATCCTGCAATTAATACATACCTGACCCAATTCGAGCCTGTGGTAACATTGAACCTGTTGTTCTCAGAGACCGGACGACAATCAGTGGCCTGTGACATCCACAATCCGGTCAGCTCAAAGACCGTCGAGATGACCTTTGAGATAGAGGAACGTATCTCGGGATTGAACATGTCAGTTCATCCTCGAAACATCACCATGCTGGAATCAGTATTTCTGAATACGTCTGTGGTGAATGGCTCCAGGGTCTACTTCGAGGTAGATTGGGGCGATGGGGAATCGAAGGTCTTCCCCCCTCTGACCCTACCTACGGACCTAGAGCACGTCTACAGGCGATGGGGAACTTTCTTGATCCGAGTCACTCCGATGAACGAATTGGGAGAGTCGGAGCCAGCCTACGCTACCATCAAAGTTGCCACTCCGGAGGACGGCTGTGTGTTATTCAGAGACACCTACCACGTCCCACTGCCGGCAGGGGATGAGTCTGTGAGTTTCCCGGTGGACCTGTTGATGCCAGCAAACCTCTCCGTACCCAACCTTGCGGAATACTCTCTCTTCCTGGACGGCGAGTTTTACTTGGGAGGTGTCCTCTCACCGACCGACAGTGAGGGAGATGGAGAACTGCTGACGTTTGTCCGATCTTTTGACGTTCGCAAGGAATCCGCGGGACCGTTGCACGTAACGGTGGAGGTTAAGAAAACCTCCGAGAACTATTTTCAGACGTGCTACTGGGATGCTCTGGTTGTGGAAACCGTCAGTGGGGTGTCATCAGCGGTATTTTATGCGAAGAGCCCTCATCTGGATGTAGATATCGCGAATTCCTCCTGGAAACCCTTCGCCTTGGATCCTTCTGGTCGTGGATCCGTCATCACTCATTCAACCGTGAAAGTTTGGATCGATTCGACGTTTGGGTCTATGAGATCTTACCTTTGGGATTTTGACCTCTCAGGATCGGAGGAGAGCACCTGCCGGGCTGGTCTGAACGAGGAGGAGGGCGTCTGTTACTTTTGGTTGAGTCACGAGCGAAACTTTACCTTCTCTGTGAACGTCACCAATCCAGTGAGCCACTTTGTAGCACGCCAAGGGTTCAGTGTCTTTGAACCCGTGGGATCTATCGCAATTAGAGGGCCGTCTTACATCGTTCGGATCTTGAAGAACGTCGCCTTCTCCGTAGAGATAAGTAGTCTCGGCTCGGAGTCCTGTTACTTGTTTCTCATGGAACAGATTAGTGGTGATCTCGAAATTGAGGCTTACTTTGGGGACACAGTCCTTTGTGACTTGTTGTTCCCCGAAGGATCCTCAGAGAGGATGAAGATGGAGGATATCTTTGGCTACTCCATCTCCAGCGAAGACGGCAGGACGACCTTGCGTTTCGTCCACAACTTTACCGTGGTCAGCAGGTACCATCTGTCGGTGGTCGGTAAAAACCTGGTCTCAGAAACCGATGGTCACCTCTACCAGGATGTCCTCGAACCAGCCTGCTATCAGCCGAACGTGGATGTCGCCAACGAAAACGTATGCGATGATAATTTCAATTGTAACCAGGACAACACCACCAAGTTATTTACGGCCTCGGATGTGGTCACCATCTCGTCCCGGGTGAGACTGAACTGCTCTTCCTCGTACAAGGCCCTATATTCTTGGACGTTGTATCTCCTACAGGACGACGGGATGGAACTGGAGTACATCCTCCCCGAGCATGTGGTCACCGCCGGATATACCCTGGGTACTCTGACGATCCCCCCCGCCATGTTACGTTACGGCACCTACAGGATTCAGTTGAATGTGACCATGGAGGAGGCGGAGCAGGCGACCAACTATGACTCTACGTTCATCCAGGTGGACGTCTCGTTGCTGATAGCTAAGATATCCGGGGGTGACTCCAGGACCATCCCGTGGGGAACCCTCAGCGTACTGGACGGACTCTCGGCCAGCTACGATCCAAACGTCGGCGAGAGCGACAAGTCAGGCCTCACATTCTTCTGGTTTTGCCGTCGCAAAACTTACCGTCCTCCGGGCGGGCCGGCGATCGAAAACGTGGAAACGTTTGAGACCTGGTCTTATGACTTTACGACGCGGTTGTCAGAGAGCACTGTGAATCCAGCGGCCGTTGGAATAACAGAGTCAGATGTCGGTGGTTGCTTTGGCAGGTACGGAGAAGAAGGATCGCCATCGCCCGGAGGTGAGTGTTTTGAATCGTAAAGGAAACCATGCTTCCAGGTTATATAGAGGTGTGTGATAGGAAAATTGTTAAAGCTGAAATGACTCAAAGGTGATAGTGTAGATTCTGTTGTGATGGAGGGATGGGTGATAGGTTGGGAGACAGGGAAGGAAGGAGGGAGGGAGAGTCAGAAATTGTCGGTGAGATGATAATTGACTGATACACAGAGTACAAGATCAGATTGAATTAAAGCAGAAAACATGATGCAATGAAATTAGGAAAGAGAGGTTAAGTACAAGCAAGATATGTGAGTGCTAACATGAAATAGAGTACACCAGGAACTAAGGAAGTACTTAAAAATTGTTTTGAATTATCGTGTACAAGTAACGGTAACCTGCAAAGTACTATTGTAAGACCGGCTTGTCTGTGCATTGTGGAGTACAATGTTGAGTACAATGAGTACAAAGGTTGTTGCAATGTGACTTGTATAAGAGCTTGAAGTGATAACTAACTTCAAACTCTTTTGTAACTGTTTTCTTTTGCCACTAGGACTTTTGCTTTCCCACGATGGAATCCTTCAGCTACCTACGAACTCAATGTTTGAGAACATGGAATACGAGTTTAAGCTAGTCATTAGAAGCGGGGACTTCCAGGCAGAAGATTACCAGTCTTGGTCGGTCTTATCAGAGAACATTCCGGTGGTTGCCATCAGGTGAAAATGAACATTAAAAATATATTTATAGAAGCTCTGCTGTTTTCTTTGGAAGTTACAAATGTACAGGCAAGCCTGTCCTTTTTGCGTTCAGGAAGATGTTACAGAAGGACAGAAAAAATTTCTTTATAGACTGCTGCATCCAACCCCCATGTATCCCTGACAAAGTTGTAATGCATTCTAAACAGGGTTATCTGAGGTAATGAAATGTCTTCTTTTTTTTTGCTGTTGAGTTGTTCTTCTGGGGATCTAACCTAATGGTCTGTAGATTAGACTAAGTTGTTCAGCCATTTTGATTGAAAAGCCTCTTTTTGGTTTTAATAATATTGTGCCAACAGTCTACGGTTGATAGAATGATGGATTAACATTATCGTCGAGGCCTGCAGTGAAGGGGTGGACGTCATCATCAACTTAACCTTAAAGGATCATTCTAGAGGTTTAACATTCCTAAGAACTGCGATTGGCTGTGGAAACATGAGTGGTACCATTTTTTTCTTTTTCTTCCCTTTCTTGGACTGCAACATGTCTAGATTAAATTTCTGCCTAATGTCATCCTTTATTAAAGGCATTGAAGACTCGCCCCAAACCGTGTGCCACGTTTTGAAAAAGTTAACTTTTTTCCTTGCTTGCAAGTGACGTTTTGTTCGTTTCGCTACAAAATGCAGACAGTAATGAAACGTGATACCTTGTTATCATTTATCTAGACCTGAGATGTCCATCGCTGCTATGTACACTGTGCTGTGGGTATTGACCGCAGCTGTATGTACTGACTGTACACTAGTGTCTAATTATCGACAGTAGCAAGCTGTGTGTGTATTTTCTGGGATCCATGGTGGTGTCTAACACTACTGTTACACCTCATTCGAAACTAGGTCAGATTACGGCATCAGACGTATCTTTGTGCGCGAGTCTTCACTCCCTTTAATAATTTGTCAAATTATGTGGTCTTCCTGAAATGGATGGTATCTTGAATTTGATTTTCTTTATTTCAGGATGAACAGCTGGAGAGGGTCTCATCGATCCGGCAGGGAGTGGCCGACGAGAAAGATCGTAAGGTCCACGTTTCCCTTGATCCTGGCGCCAAACTCGGGTGCGGAATAGGGAGCAACGAGGACTGGGGACTGGGGATCTTCGTCTGTCGAGTAAATGAAGGATCGGTATCGGACACTCTTGGATTTAAGGTCAGGGCTTTCATTTCTTTCTGTCAGTTCAATTTCAATCAAGTCTAAAAATGAAAATTACATCAAATTAAATTTAAATAAAATTGAAAATAGTTCAACAAGAATGAAGCAGATGAAAAGAGTCATTTCCAGTTTCCAAGTGAATCTGTGCAAATGTGCATGGAATCAAACATGGGGGAATAATTCAGCCAAAAGCCCTCTTTACCCTTCAATAATATGAGATTTCATGAGATCTCTAATTTGTCGAAAATGGGAGTACTTGATCCTTCAAGAAGTCTCTTATAATGGCCGCACGCTGCCCGAATGAAGGCAACACCACTCATCAACTCAAATATGGTTTGTGGAAAAATCCTGGACAGTTCGTTAGTTTGCTTATTACTACGACCTATCAAGATGTAGGCTGTTTGTTGCGAAAACATGACAAGTGGCATTGTAACGACTGGGGGTCAGCAGTGTGCCGTGGTCAACCCCTACATAACTGCCCAGTTGCAACAAAGATATACTTTTCAGAGGTCTTTTAGTGTCTGCATGCGCTCATCATGTGATACAGCTCCGAACCTAAAACTGCCATAGTGGTTTAAACCACGATCAAACTGTTTGAATAATCTGTCTAATAATTTGATTTAATTTTTGGTGGCAGGTTGGAGATCAAGTGATAGAGGTCAACGGTGTCAGCTACATAGACATCGGACATGAGGAAGCTGTCATGAACTTGAAGACCAGTCGGCATTTGACAGTCATCTTGAGGTCAAGAGAGGTCAGTTAGAAATTCTGTGCGGTTTTTAACATTGGTCTGCAGATCCTGGCTCTTAAAGCCGTCGTTTGGGTTAGATTTTGCCGCGGAAAGCTAAAATGAGGAGACATCTGGATATTTAAACTGTTTCATGTACCTAGGTGACCGAATTACACCAGTGTTAATTAACTTAAAATTAAAATTCAACTTTTGAAGTATATTCGTTATTACTTTATTTTGTTTTCTGGTCTGACGTTGAAATATAGAAAAACCTACCAAAACTTAACATATGCAATACTGGTGTAAAAATAGACAAGTGGGAAGAACTGTCCGTCTTTAAAATGCAGTTGCATGTACAATTATATATATACTGATTTTTAGCCCGAGTCTCTGAAATTCTATTTTTTTTTTCTTTTGTCCATCATTTTATCCTTCTAGGCTCAAGACGGACCAATTACAGTAACTGGCAAAGCTGTGGACAAAAGGTAAAACATTTCAGATGCTTAATACAAAAGTAAATTTTCTGACTGTTTTATTCCAGGAAAAAATTTAGACATCAATAAAACAGAGAATGATATAGTGTCTAAATTTGGTGTGGCAATATGGACGTTTTTCATCAAAGATCGGAAGAAATACTAGGGTTCAGTATGGTATACGAAACTGCTAGACCTTTTAAGATTTGTTGTTGCAGTTTTTCCACAGCTTTGTGTAGCGTTTACTCAACTCACCATAGTTCTACTATTGCTCAACAAGCATAGAACTGCTACACAGCTTTTTGTAGCAGCTTTATACATATGCATTTACAAATTGGTTCTTCTATGTTTCAGTGTGTTAAACGATCCTGTATCTTTTCACTTGTGCGGCTGGTTTCCTCTTGTGCTTAGCATGTTTGCTATGTAATACCAGAGAAATTCTTCCCTCCTGGTATTAAAACAAGAAAGAACAAAGTAATAAATAAGAATATAGCCATTCAACTTTTTAACTTTGTACATATTATTTGTACTTCTTCTTCTTCTTCTGCTTCTTCTTCTTCAAGCACACCTCCTGCCAATCAGACAACGACTTCCGCAGAAGTGAACCCTCCACCACCATCTCCAAAGGAACCCGAACCTCTCTACGCTGCAGTGACCAAAAAGAATAAAGAGGAATCCGGAGCAAACTGGTCGTTTGAGAAGAGTGAACCTGATTGGTGGTCGGCGGATCCAGAAACGTTGGTAAGATGGAAGAAAAACTGCTATCGGTCCATTCCAAATTTCTATACAATCTTGGATTTATAAGAAATGTCCATTTGAAGGATGAATTTTTGGCAGAAATTTAGTCTTGATATTTTATAGTCCAAGAAGAAAGAAATATTTGTGTGCCAGTTTTTCTTGCTATTACCTATTCCGGTTTCAAGATATTCATCTTTAAAAATATGATTAATATGTTGGACTGCTCCTTTAAGGTTTAATGGGTGGTGATATCAGCTCCTCAGTGCAAGGTGCCTAAATGTTTGATCTTAATTGATGTTTTTATCAGCTGTTATAACTCAACCAAAACATGTTCTTTTTACTTCATATGAACAACCTGTTAATTACCCCTGGGTAGCATTGAATACCCTCTGTCCTTGACAAATTTGTAATGCATTGTAAACTTAGATATTATTTTTTTTCGAAATCATGAAAATCTTATGTTTTCCAAGTTCATTTTATGTGTGCATCAGGGAAACTGTGCCTCAGATGCTTAAAGGATGACTTCTGGCATAAAATTAAGGTTTAATATATAATGGACTGTTAACAAACCACCGCTATCAATTCAGGTGGTAGTACTATTCTCAATTTTAGAGAAATGACCCCATAAATATTTGAGGGTCATCAATTAAGGTAGTCAGTATAGGCCCCAAATTATAGCATGCCATAATTGCTAGTTCGTATTCAAAAAGTACTTTCCTGGAGGTCTTTTACTCTCCAAATTGTTCTCAGACATTTTTAAAGGAACACGCAAGATGACTGAATATCCCAGTGAGGAAAATTTCCTCGAAGGTTGTAATAAAAACAGTTTAAGAATTTTGACCAAAGGTGACCATATTTGAATATCTAGCATATTTGGGGCCAATACAGCAAACCTTTAACAAGATGGCCAACAGAAGCTGGCAACTGAGTAATACAAAGATTTATTCAAATGATGAGAAATTTGACCCTTTAAGCTGGTTTAAATATTGGCGACATCATCCGAGTCAATCTCAGGAAATCAAAAATGAAAAGAAAGGAAAAGGGGTGGAGATGCTCAAGACATTACAGGAAGGATGCATAGATTAAAGGAAAACAAAAACTGGCAGTGCTTCTTGTGATTTAATTCATTTTGATAATAAACTGTGAAGAGAATTGGCAGGTGGAAAGCTTATATACTGTAAGTCATCAATTGGCTATTAACCATATAACCTAGTCAATCTGAAAATTTGGAAGGAAGTGTCAAATGTTAACAGAAAACCATAATGGATCTAGACATATCTAATTAAGAACAATTTTGAATTCTTTGCAGTATATTTTTCCATGTGGGAAATATTTAATAAAAGGGTGTTGACCAGACATAGTAGATGGCGGGTAGATCTAACATTTCAAGATGTTCATATAACCGCAGATAAGGCCCACAGTTTTCTTATCCAGCTGTATATATACTGTAACTTAGTAGCTTTGGTTTGTAATTTGGTAGGGCTTCCACACTAGTGGTAGAGATGAGGAGAACCCATGTACCCAAATCTCTATCCCACCACCCCTCTTCCCCCTCTCCTCACCACCACCTCTTCCCCCTCCCCGCACCACCCCCTCCCCTCACCACCCCTCTACCACTTTCGAATTGCACATTTATAGGTAAGAAATAATGTTTATGTTATAGCATTCATATGGATCTGACTGAATATGATGGTGGTTATAGTTTTTATTTTTTTTCATTTTAGAAATAATTAACGAAACCTGCCAAACAACTTGCTGCTCAATCACAACCCAGTGTAGGTGGGGCATAAATATTAAAGGGCACCATAGGTTCCACTAAGCAAAGCAGGCTGTTCTCTCGAAGATAGAGCAGGCTCTTAGTCATACTAGTAAGGGCCCCAACTGTTCAACATATTTGTTGATGCGACCAGCTGCTTTAAATGACTCAATTTCTTCTCCGACTCTTTTTCCTGTTCGAGACTTTATAGTCGAACTAAATACTAGAACGAAAACACATATATTCATGCCTACAGGAGCAGGCTTAGAATTTAATAAAGGCTGGGTTTATTTTTAGTTTCTTATTTTAATCGATTATAAAGAAAGTGAAAGGAGGGAAACTTGGTCAGTATAATTGTGTTAAGTTGATTCCCGATTCAATAGAATATAAATTGTATGAAAAGGATAAGAATGTAACTGAAATATCAGACTCTGATGTTTCTATATTGGTAAAGGTGAATGTCCCAAGAAACTACTCATGATATAGGAATTGTGGGATTATTGGAATTCATATCATGTTTTGAATTTACAGAGCCAGGCATCTTCCACTAAGGAGGCCTATAATATAAAATATGTAGGACTATGATCATATAAAATTGTCGTAATATGAGATTTTACATACTGATGTATATATATCAAGAAGATTTTGTTCTCCAAACAAGTAATATTATGATAGCATTGCAGCTCAGCAAAATCCAGTCACCATTTAACAGTGTTGTAACCTATTTTGTAGTAATTTTTTATTTAAATACTAGCAAAATAGAGATTAATAATTGTAGTTTACTTTCCCTTTTTTGTCTGCAAAATCTGTTATTGTTGGCATAGTTCATTTATGAAATTACTGAAGTCTTTATTTATCATATTGTGTTTTGTGTTGGTGATGGTCACTTAATATACCTTGCTATCATTTCTAGGCTAGTTTTGAAAATGGTACAGGGAACCAAGACTCATAAATTGCCAATATGGTTACAGCAACACCAGCACATTGTGTACCAAATCACTTTTAGCTAGATCATCCTACCATATGAGATGTCTGACTGTTAGTCCATCAGATCAAACTGGCACCATCAGGAAAAGTGGAAATTACTTATAATCATAACAGATTTTTATGAGAGCACTGCAGGTGCAGTATTCAAACTTTTGTTCTTGGTGACCCCAATTTTCACTTTCATCGTGGTCTTGGCGACCCTGGAGTGGTGGATGTTGTGGTCCAGAGAATGAGTTTACGGGGAGGTGGTATCCCCCTCCCCTTTGAGAAATTTTATACTTTGATTAAGAGTGCTAAGTTGCAAAATGGTGTTAGATTTTGCATATTTTGAAGTAATAACGTTCCAGGTTTTGACAACCATCCAAAAGAAATTTTGAGCATCCAATTCGATAACCAGGAATGTAGAACATTACAACTTTTAAGTTTTGTAAGGCACAAATATCTGTAACTGGAAAAATTCTGCAGTTTTATGGGGCATTGTAATGGTTAATACCGCATGCACAGTGAATGAAGAGCACCCAATGTATAAACATTACATGGCTGCAGGATGAGGTATAGTTGTAATGTTACACAAAAATAAAAAAGATCTTTTACCTGTTTACAGGTAGTCAGAATAGTCGTAATGGTAGATTGAAGATGCTTACATTTAAGCTACAATGCCATAATCTCCAGCCATCTGGTATTCAGTTTAGAGATTTAATGTACAACTAGTATGCATATGTATTGTTAGTGATCATGTAACACATTAACATATTATATTATATATATTCAATGCAGAGATTAATGTACAACTGATATGGATACTAGTTATCATGTATATAACACATTAATGTATAATGTTACTGCACATGGATTGGTAAGTCATACATTATACTGCTGAAGTAGTATTGGCATGTTACCTATTTTCTCAATTTACCAGTCTGGAATCAGTTTGCAAGCTAATTAGTCTGTGACCGTTGCAAGCCGCATGTAATTATCGCTTCCTTAGTACAAGTAATTATTTCTTCCTATCTGCTAAAAGGCAAACCATCAAAAACCATTAGTGTGATGAGAATTTCATTAATGTGTCTGCTGAAGGTACCTGCTGTGAAAATTGTCACAAAGTATCGATAAACAGGGTCGGATATATTGGCCTATTGGCTCACTGTCTCAGAATCAGAATCTGCTTAGTTGTACAGATTTCCTTTAGGTCACAAAGTGTCTCAGAATCGGCACGCCCAAGACTCTGCCAGGTCGTATAGATTATCCTTTAGTCACAAAAAGCATATCAATTCCTTAGCGCCATTCCCTGTGCGGCACGCGAACTGAGTTCGACCGCCGCAGTTTTAGGCCTATGACTT
>JAAAKB020090391.1:0-13266 GCA_010014835.2 Apostichopus leukothele | reverse complement strand
ACTTACTTTTACACATTCTCCTACACAGGCTCTCTAGTGGATAAGCAGTTTGCTAACAGTTTTATTTTATTTTGAGATACTGGAAAAATTATTCCCTGAGCAGAGAAAAATTGACCATATCCAATCATCTTCTAACTATCACATCAGAAGACACATGGATGTACAGTACTGTAGATCTCTATCAAGTAGAACCCTCGACGACGACCAGTTATTTCAATAAATTTTCGTCATGAATACACTATATATTATACAATGGCAGAGTACAATGCACAGGAAGGATTGCTTAACGGAGCAGAATATCTAGGTTAATTGGGGTATTACTGTGTTTAACAATGGGTCATATTTCTGTCCTTCAGACCGTTTAATGCTTCCTAAAATCATGGTAGATTGCAAGCTGAGAAGCTGAGAATGTATTTTAATGTTTCACTGTGCAGAGCTGTATACTGTACTATACTGTACTAAAGTTAACACAAACACAGTGAAATATGCCAAGAATCCCTGGAGTAATATTTCCATGCACGAAGTACTACACAATAAAACTGTTCATGCACAACATGCAGGTTAGATACAGTACATTACAGTATAGAGTTGCAAATTATATAGCCATTCATCACAAAATGTGTTTTTTTTAGCTCAGATATGTATCTATAGCTCCAGATATGTTTAGAAGTAATTCCCAAAATTTTAGACACAATTCAAAACAAATTTTGAAAGGTGCAAAGAAATTTTGGTTAGAACAAGGTTCAGACCAGTGATGACACAATTTCAAATCCTGCACTCTATCAATGAGTTATCCAGCAGAATGGTAGGGGTGGGGAAGGGTTATACTCAGAAGCCAAAATATCATGTGTGCTGTGTTAACCTAGGAAAACAATTTTCATTTGATCCAATGGGATTTTAAGAGAAACTTGACTGTTTTAAGTTTATCTAAGTATTTAAATGAATACAATGGAATGTGACTAGGAAAATATAAATAAAATTGTAAAAATGTTCCATTGCTCATAACTTACATACAATTCAAAACAAACATAAAGACTTACAATATTGTAACCACGGCCTAAGACACTTCACAGCAGATGTACCTGTAGACCTACAGAAGCTTAAACCTATCAATTTGGTCATTGAATGATGATGCAACTGACTGTACCACTTTAGGTGGCAAATATAGTACATCAAAATTATAAACATGGCACATGTATCAGTTTCACTAGTAGCATGATGACCCTTAATCATAAATGTTATACAGTTTACAAGTACTGTAAACAATTCCTAACTTTCACAACATCTAAAGTAGCGTTCACGACACACTGACAACACCAACCAATAGAGTCATGTACCTCAGACTGTGTTGCTCTATGATTGTGACTAGATCATACCCTTGAAATACTGTATTACAACAAATAGTACTGCTATATCCCATTTATAAGCCCTATCCTCCCACCTCTTCTGGAAACCCTTCCCATCCATCCCTTCCCACCTTCTACCCATCTTAGGCCTGTTCTATTTTGCCACCAGTCCCCATATTGTGATTTGTGGTAATATACTATGCCATAAGAAATGGAACATTTATATGCATAAAAATAGCACAACTCTTGTACAGGTAGTCACCAAACCTGCTTGGAAACCGACATCATGACATGCAGATATATTACCAAGTGTCTAGATCTCAATGAGGGAATTTAAAGGCTTGGCAATCAAGGTTACGAACTTACGAAGAGTAAATATAAGACCGGCATTCTTTGCCTGTGTCCTCGTGTGGAACGCTGCCAATTTACATTAAAAACTATTCCTCTATTGTGACAAATTGCTTTATTCATCCTGTTCAAGTTAGAGGCATAAAACAGTGTTAAAATTGTTTGAAGTAAATTATAACTCCAGAACTTAGTAGAAGATGTTCAACTTTCACATATTTAAATGAATGAACTAAGTGTCAGGTAATCATTTTCCAGCTTGAAATCTGTACTAATATACTGTATGGACAAGGTCATCAGCAATGGCAAGAGACCTACAGAGATCAAGTTCAAAGGTCAAGTATTATTTAACACAACACTAACTGCACCTGTCTCCCCCCAAAACATATACATATTTTCAGATCTACTGTACCTAGCCTGCCACCCTTGGTGTTAGCACCACACTTGTTTGACATTAAATTTTACAATTTTCTGTAAGCTAGGTGAATCAGTAAGTGCATGTTTTGAAAGGAGACAGGTAAGAAAAGGTTGGGGTAAATTCTGCAGATTTCGAATGCAACTCACGATGACCACTACAACTATCTATTGCCATTAAAAAAAACTACAAACTATGTGGTTTGTAACGCAATCTGTTCATAGTTTGTATTAATGAACAAAACATTTCTGGCCATTATTTTGGTCTTCATTAAACATTTTCTCATTTCCTTTTTCTTTTTTTTTTCATTCTTACAAAAATTGCCAATAAGTTGGGAACCAATGTAAACCTCCATTTCGATGTGTTAGTAAGCCCGACAAGATATATGACCTGATGTGCTTATGTTTACAAATGATATCACATAATCAATCATTTAGCGGCAGTACACAAACTATCAGTCATATCCATACTTACCAAAGTCTCCAGTGAATTCATGACGAAATTCCCAGTGAAACTACTTCATATTTGTTGGAGGAAAGAACAAAAAAACTTAAATATTCTGATGACAGCTTTAAGGTTCCTCTTGATGTCTTGGACAGCAAGATGCAATCATCAGTCAAGATGATTAATTAAAGTTTGAATTAGGAACTTTCTGTTTCCAAATCACTGACCTATTAACTTGAATGGAATCGTCGTATTCATTAGTTCAACAAAAAAAATTAATTGCAATATTAGTTTGACGTCTAACAATTGACAAGAGAAAAAAAATATCCCTTATTCTTCGGTTTTGTTATTCACTAATCCCATCACTCACTGATCGAAACTACAATCTGCTTTCACTCGAATCATAAATCAAAGTTAAGCACAGAGCAGACTTTACAATGTGATGTACACAGTGTTTAACTGTAACTACAATAATTGTAAAGCCTAAGTGCAACTGCAAAGTGCAGATTTATAGCATTTATCGTATATAAGTATCTCTCATCAATCGGGCAATGAAACAGATATCAAGCGGTAGACACAGATCCTTCCAAAGAAGTACAGCGGTAACAGTGATATCACTTCATGATAAACTCCACATGTTCAGCAAAATACAAAAAAATATACACAGCTAATTCAGTATCAAGTTCACTTTTACAAGCTGCACTCTTCGAAAGAAGTCCAAAAATTTCCCTCTCGTTGGATTGTGATATTTATGCAGGCTGGGTGTAACACAGTTACAGTAGTTGTACTTTATACAGTACGTATGCCACAAGCTACGTATGAACAATGCACGGTTGCATTATATACCGCTATGAGAAATCCAAAACCTAAGAATCCCAAGGAAAAATCCAAATAATCTGGTGAGTGGGTTGACAAGGCTACCACTACTGTATGTATCATACATACATACAGTACATGTAGATAGATCATATATACACAGCTCAATGTATAAAGTCACTGTTTGTGTCTGACACCGGATATCATGGTAACTACAGTATTTATATGAAATCAAGCTTATTATGGCTAGAACTTCCACCTAGAGTAGTGAATCATGCACTTAGCTGGTAGCATACAGGAAACTAATACAGCTGGTATCCAACAGTTCAACAATATTCCGAGAAGTTCAAATTTTGTGGCAATTACTTTTCCCTGTGCATCCATATACTAACTGCTACCAAATGCATAATATTTACCTACCTATACTGCTGTATTATCAACCTGGAACATATGGTGTGTATAACAGACTATGTAAAGCTATTACCTATTTTCCCTGGAATCATAATTTACTCATATCTATAGTTTTTTGTTCTTATTTAATTCATAACCAAACAATATTTCTGAGCAGACGAGTCAAACTCGAGCCGCAAACTCGAGTGATATATTTTGTCTTCAAAATCTGCGGCCCAAGAATTAGTTGACTTAAACTAAATGGTTATTCAGTATGTATAACCGAATCGTTCCACTGTCAAGCTCATACTGTGCACAGTGTCTTGTGCCTTAACACTACAACACAGACTGACTGTAGGTACATTCCTCCAATACATACTCAAGTTTTGGTGGTGTCAATGACATCCATGAATTCATGATATAGTAAAATAATCTTTCCCCAGCAGAGAGGTTGTGATTCACTACAGAAATATTATCCTCTGATCTATTCAAAGGTATCTCCTCTCTGAACACGGAACAACGTAAATCAAATTTCAAAACAGACTCCACCGGAATACACAGAAAAATACTGTTTGGGAATAAATGGTTCTGTTCTCTCTTGAAAATCAATCGACAATCGAGAAATTCATCAAGCACTAATTAGCTCGATATTAGAAGCAGACAAAACAATACTGTCGCAGATATCAAAGTCAAAAACACATTTGACAACCATCACGCCACAGTGAAGGGTGCTGTAGTCAAACATACAGTATTAGCCGAAAACCTTATACCAAACAAGAACAGCTGTTAACACTAATTCATATATATACACTATTGTACAGCGGTATGTAGACACAGAGAAATCGATTACTCGTTTGTCCGGTCCTCCACACTGAACAGTTTACTTAAATAGTCAAGATGAGATTAACAGAGCCATAAAGTATAAAGTTCATATTATCAAAGAAAGTAACTTTGATATTAAAGTTAACATTCAAAATGGATCAAAGTTCACAAACTGACTGCCATATTTGTTGGAAATTTGAACTGAAGAAACAACAATAACCAAACCAGTTTCAAAATTCTTTCCTAGCGGTCTACAGAGAACTCCCAAGTGTGTAACTGTCATACCAGTACTACTAGTCTTTCATAATTACTGTTTCAAAATTACCTGTACGCACTGCGTATAACAGTATGACTGCTGCATTTTGCATAATTAATAATTATAATAATAATCATAATCATAAATAATAAATAATAATATTAATCAGGCAGTTATTTTTACGACACTTAAGCGATCTCAAATGTTGGAGAATCCCGCAAACGCTTATGGATTACAACTTTTTACGTCAGGTGGTTTCCAATTTTAGGTTTACCCTGGTATTAATTCTTCATTTTATTCTAATTAACTCCACTGAAAAGTGTCCTTAATATAAACAACAGAAGCAGACTTAGATGACGATCAACATCATTGAAACCTTTCCCTGTTAATGTAAGCAACCCACTTGAGCTGATTGCAATGATAACAAATTGTGTGACACCACCATTCGATGTGATAACGTGCGAGCAACATATATTATTTGATGTTCGCCTTTGGGACAGATAACAGACCATCATCAAAGGGGACAAATGTCTTAGAGCAGCTGGTAATGGTTTTGCTTAGTCTTCTTGATATATACAAATACACATGAGCGCTGAGCCTATGAAGTGTATTTTCTATCACTTTTCAAAATAAATAATAATAATGTTCACTTTATATAGCCACTTTATACTCAGCTATAGGTTTCAAAGCACTTTGCAGACGTTATATTACCCCTGGTCAATGATAACCTTTCCCAGAGACAATCCCTCAAGATGGCTGCAGCTATATACTGCGCTCAATGACAAGTTACCTCACAGGTACCCATTTAACCCCTGGGTGGAGAAAGGCAATTGAGATAAAGCATCTTGCCCAAGGTCACAACATAAATGAACAAGGCAGGAATCGAACCAGCAATCCTTGGATCACAAGTCCGAAGCCTTAGCCAATTGGCCACCACGCTCTCTAAAAATGAAAAAAATGTTCACCTAATGTTGGCCTTTGTACTTCCATCTGTGCACTAATAACCTAATACTGTACCTAAGGTACTATTATTTTTACTTTTCTCATGTATAAGAATCATAGCAGATGTTGTTAAATTATGTATTACTACTAAGCGAGAAATGAAAGTCTTAGGACAATAAGGACTTAAACCAACACAGCCTTCCAACTGTATGAAACAAACAGTAGCGCTTACTAGTACAGTAACATACAGTAGCGCTAGTAGAGGAACATACAGTGAATGACGACCTGGTGTGAAAACTTTGGAGTACAAAAATCTACTATACAAAGAAGCACATACTGTACTAGTAAAAGAAGTTTACTCTGTCAGTGATAGATTCCCCTCCTGACAAAAAGTGACTTTTGTTGTAATATTTTTTAAAGTATGACGTGTTTGTATGAAGTTTTTTTCCTTAGTATGCGACAGGCTCCACAGTATCTGCAAATCATTAGTTAGTATTTGGAGGCATTTGAGACACCTGTGATTATTGACATATCATCAGTCATACCATATTGATTCAAATAATACTATGCATGTACAGCTAACCAAACTCTGCATACAGTAGAACTGTAAATAATAGTCTTAAATGTTCTTGTAAACAGGCAGAAAAGTACCACTCAATGATATTTTTTGTCCTACAGTATATAATCCCTTATCATCCCTATATGCCTTCCAATGGACTGATATATGAAATTTATAACCCACAGAGTCAATGTGAAGATGAAAAATTGTTTAACTTACGTGTCCCTCTGGTAGCGACCATGTCTTTTTGAAAAAGTCCAGATTCATTTTATGCACCACGAATAAGGGAAATGTATTCGTTCAAAACGAGACAATTTCTATGATTCTTTCAAGTTGTAACAGTCTCAGTACAAAGTGCTTAAACCCTACTGCTTGTAATATTCTTCTTTCCAATAACAACTAACCAACCCAACAACCTCACAATTTGTACTCAAACAGTCATCCAATTCAATTCTGTTGTGGTAGAAAGATACGTTTTTATTACTGTACAATGTACACAACCCTTCGTGATGAAATGTACATTTCCGTATCGGTGAGACAATATATCCTAATATATCACTCACTCCAGGTGATGATAGGAAACATCTCTATAAATTTAACGAAAGTCAGTACCAAATACCGACCAGTTTGTGGTCAAAATGGTAATGCGCCGCGTAAACTGTATTCCCTGGTACTGGTAGTATACAATCTGTACTGTTAATAAAGATTAAGATCATACGAAAATATGTATGTGCAAATATATACTTAAGCAAAATTGAGACAAGCTCTATCTTTGAAGAGAATTTCCACAAAATAAAATCGCCACAAAATTAGATCAAATGGTTTCTTGCATCGACAGTGGTTGTTTCAAGTTGGTGCAGATTCGCACTGTACGAGGTAAACACCTCCAGGATTAATGAATGTCTTTTAAGTTTGACCTTATCCTCAATTCCAACATAAAAGTCATCAACATGTCCAGCACTGTAGTGAATATATACCACAACAGATCGAAATATCTCCAAAACTGATTTCTGTAATGTATCTTTTCGTCCAATCGAAGTGAGAGTCTTTATCCATAGGACTATACAAAAGTGTTTTTTTTTGTAATATATGCAACAGAAACGTTCAGTACAAACATGACTTTCCCTCTTGTCTCTGACGGCACCAGATGTTACTTTTCACAATACATTACATAGTATATTATACTTGACTCAGTTGATTCCCTATATAAACTGTATACTACAGAGCATGCATCCACATTTACACATTACAAGTCTGGTCTCTCCATCACAACACTAGACTGATGTAACCTTTCCATCTTTCAAGGCAATACAGTAAATTCCTTTCCGCTTACACTCAACAAGTGGGAGTACTGTAGTTACTTGACCTCTCCCTACTCTCAGATTTCTTCTTTTTTTTCCTTTTTTTTTTCAAATACCAAACTGAACCCATTCCAGAGAATCTCCCATTTGCTATCAATCTCTCCCACAGATATAAAGATATGTACTGAAGCACAGAAATATCTACATGTGTACAGTACCTTAAATAGCTCAAAATAATATAGATCAGAAGATGGATTCCTCCAGTAAACCCACCCACTGTGCCAACAGATCAAGAGGGCAAGCAGTACACAGAAAAGGCAGTAATTCCTATTCAACTGACAACACAAGAAAACAAAATACACACACACACACACACCTTCAAAACCAAAAATAAAATAAAATAATTTCTATGGCCTCCAACCCCTCTAGAGAGGTTAGGAAATTACAAAGAGTTGAAATTAGAATAAATGAAAGACTTCCCCCCATGGATTAGGAAAGGTTCCTCCTACTGTAAGTATGCACTTGTCATATATGTATACAGAGTGCACTATTAATTGAACATGACATATGTCTGGCATCTGTCCTTTATTCATTGAAATTAAAAACGAGCATTCGGATAGTGCTAATTTAGTCACTTTCATATCTCTTATTGTTTGTATTATATTTGTGAAACAAACATTACTGTACATGTCTGCACATCTCAAGCATCATGCAATTATTAGTAGAGATCGAACATTTATTTTAAGTTGGAGTATCACTTTCAGATATATTTATAAACATTCAAAGAAAATGTCTCTTTGCTAAAGGTCACCTACTGAATGATATGAATAGACTTTATGTTGTTTCAGCCTTCCCTTTCCCACATCCCCTTTCCCACATCCCCTTCCCCAGTCCCCTGCCCACATCCCCATCAAATTTGACAGAATGTTGCAGCCCGTACAAAATAAATTCCATACATTGGTGAGTGTTGACGTACACAATTCATTGGGTCCATGAAGGTTATTACCTTCAGGTACAGACTACAGTAAGTTGTGTTAGAACTCTAATAATAAAATGGTGTGGATGTGTACTATATATAGTCTATAAGTGGAACAACTATTCCCCAATGGATTTTGTTCTCATTTTAGCTATTTATATTAGATCTCTTTTTCCAAGTTCCTTCAACCTGAGAGAATCTTCATTTTATGCTCCACCAATCAACACCTGCTTTCAATATGTAGAGGAAATTACACAATACTCCAATAGCTATTAATTAGCAATTTGTCACAACCTGTGTGTGGATCCTGGGCAGCTCCTACAGTGAATCTAATCATTGTATGTAAACTTACTGTCTTAGCCGGTGGATGCCTGCACTCTAGTGACAAAGTACACAGTTGTCCAAGTGGCAACTTTGTGGTTCAGTTTGTATTAGTGACCTAGAATGGTATGTCAAATCTTTCCCTCTTGTGACAACTTAAATAAATTTACTCTGTCAACCTTCAACTTTTAACTGACTACTGGATAATGCTTCTTGTTTGGACTGTAAAATACTGTGATCTAAGAAACATCTTTATTGTGTGTAATGTCGTCCAAGTAGCACACAGTGCTGTAACTGGTATTCCTGTCGCACAAAGGAAACAATTAGTTCCATTTTTCCGAGTTCCAAAAGTTCTCAGGAACATATCCTGAGGTGCACTGTATACAGTATTGACAACTAGAGGTCAAAGAGTAATCTCCCAAATCCTCAACACTGTTAATTTAGCATGTGCACTCAATATTTGTACCACCATTTGAGAATATTGATGTTTTTGGTCAGACAAAGATTGGTCAATGGGTCGGGTAAATTCACCCTCACCTTATTCTACTGTAAAAGAGTATTTAAGTGTAACATACCATCATCATATTGGACAGAGGCACTAGTGATGAGAAACTTCCCCAGCAGCTAAAAGAAAGAGCTAATTCTAATTAAGGCGATATCACCATATTAATGTTTCTGCACACATCAGAATTAAAACTTGAGTATGTCTAAATATGACATCATCGAGCCACATAGCTGTCGATATATCCTCCAAGGATTAAATCAGCAATTGTTTGGAAACAGGAAACTGACCCCAGCAGGAGCGACTTTGAGAACGTCTTTGATTGGTTGAACGGCATGTATGAGCTACTGCATCACAAATTACAAAGTAACAATTGTCTGTGTGTGTTAGAAAACAGTGAAGCAAATGGCCATAGACTCAGTCCTTAGGTGAGTATTCGGATACTGTGGAGTAGTCGCAACTGCCTATGACTCACTGTAAGGCCGATACCAGTGTATGGCGAAGCCCTCCACATAATAGCCGGTATCAAAGGTTCAGTCCAGGAGGCCATAGTGTAGTTTACATTTCTATTTTAGGTAATCTTGTTCATCTTCCCAGTGATAATGTTTTTGGTCTTAGTAGGACTAACTTTAAAGAGGTGTATTGATGTTCCATCTACAAAAGATGATCCAGTGAAAATTTCTATAGTCTGAGGACTAATTAAACGTAGAAAATGCAAATTATGTAATTTCTTGCTATTTTGCGATGTATTTTATTATTAAACCTACAGTAGAGGTGATGGGACTAACATATTCAACCACTTACAGTTGATAAATGGTTTCACTTTGTTTTCTCTGACAACCATTTACAATGATAGGATTTTCATATCATAGAAGTTACAGGTACTCTTTAAAAGTAGTGTATGTAGTATGTATGTTATATGTATGTAGTGCAATAGTGAGTATTAAAATGTCATCAACACTTGTCATACAAAGACATCGCATTTATAAGGGGAACATTAGACTGCCTTATACAACCTGCAATGATACAACAATTTCAACCGTTCAAGCCTAAACCTAAACACTTTAACCATCAAAGCTGTGCAGAAATATGACATTTATGAGACATTACTGAGAGGCATGCCTAGGGATCAGTAGTTTAACTTTAATGCTAATTCGCAGATCAATATTAGTAGCATCTAGCCTTGGCGACTCCAAAAGTTTAGAGTCGAGTACTTCAGCCCAAGAAGTCAACGACTCCTACGTAGTGGTAAGTAGTTGGCTCATTATGCAGTACTTTATATAAGGCATCTAGTACACTTTCAGTTTCGCACTAAAATTGAACACACCGAAATCCTCTGCTGCACATACACACAGAATAGCCAGAAATTACATAACTTTTTAAAACTTCAAACCTGCATAGTCCGAGTTTCTATTAATTAAAATCCATGAAGTAGTTATTACGGTTATAGTAAGTTTACATATATTTCATTTGTGATAACTACCGAGGTGGTTAGGCTTCATTAATTGAGGAAACAGTAGGATAGTGTTCATCTGTTAACCAAAAAGTTGGAATAATTAACTTTATGTCAGCTAAAGAATGTACATACATGTTATGTTGGTCGAACATTTCACGGTTGTTTCCCTGACGGCATACATTGCATTTGTTTACTCTGCATAATGTGTTTGATATAGGGAGCTATGAAAGATGTTTGCTATCCTTCAATGTAAACATGATATTTTACAACAGTAATTTATGATTCTCACTCAAAGCTCAAGTTGCATATGGCCACATTTTCATTTGTCTACATTTTGAAGGCATGCAAGAAACAGGCTCCATTTGGGAACAGTTCATTGTGGAAAAAGTGGAACTCTGGTCTATTGGGCAGTAAATTTCAGAAAACAATTTTTTAAGGAAAACTTACAGCAAAAGCAGCTTTGCATAATGAAAATGACTTGTCAATCATGTATTTTCATAATTTTTTTAACCAAATTTCCCCCTATCATCTCTTCATCAACACATGCTCCATGAGCAGTTCTGTACAAAACTTACACAAAAAGAGCATTTGTCTTGTCATATATGTCTTTTAAACCACTTGTGATGCATTTTTTCCATACATGAATTCCACTCAAGTCAAAGCATTCTTTCCTAAGCTTCCATTTCTCAAACCAATTAAGTTCACACTGTATGGCAAGTTATCTGCATCTGTATTAATATGTATATAATATAGGCCTCTGCTTAGTGCCATATTCATGTGTGTGAACGCACTCAGTGTTTTTGTTCTATTTTTCCTCTTGCCTAGAAATGCCAATGAAACGCACTGAAGTTTCGTGTGAGAACCCCACTTGGACATAATACCATATAAGTAATTTCATCTCAATCAGATTTCCCGTTTGATGTTTTGGTTGGGGTTTAGGATATCATAAGGTTATCCCTTAAGTTGAACTAGTTATGTCAATTTAACTTTATAACGTAGGCCTAACACAGGAGATTGAGAAGACAACTTAAGACATACTTCTTACTTGTTTGAGTTAGGCTACCTCAAACTATCAAATATGTAATCACAGTACCAATAAACTTTTGGTAAAGCTTATTTTTTCTACTTATGAAAGTGGCTATCGGTCATTACAACTATGCCTAGACATACATGTTCAGTGCAGTTGGATGGGATTTACGTTAACGTGTGGCAAGTGGGTGTGTGGATTTGAAATCAAATAGTTAGGCCTACAACAACTTGTACAATAACATTAACAAGTGGCAGATTGACCGCCAGTTTGAGTGTTTGAGTCCTGCCTATACCGTCTTCAGTTAAGTTAGGCGTATTTCCTACCGACAGTTAAAATAGTCTAGACGGTTGTTTTTTAAGAAGTTCACTGAAACACACAATATGAAAAACAACTTACGAAGCTGTGTCTTTTCAGCTCTTTATTTCTGTCCATTCTTGCGAAATAACAGTTTGATTCATATCATATTGAGTTGGCTCAACTGTATGGAGGTTGTTACTCGCGGTGCCACAGATGTAAATACATAACAACGATCTTTGTAACACACTAGAGCTTCATAATGAAGGTAGTAATGCGCGACAATAGAGTTGCGAATATCATGGGAAAACGTATATATGGAAGGGGATGGTGAAAGGTTGCAGAGAAGAAGCGCAGGGATGGGTATTTCTGTTTGGGGTCACCGTTTTCACCCAAGGAAAAAGAGACTTGGTAAGGGTCCAGGGGTGAAATCCCGGGAAACTACCGCATTTTCAGGTATTATTTGACTCTTTATTATGTTCTTTGGTATTGTTAGCAAATTATATTGCGGACTGAGGGCAGGGACGTAAAGGGGTGCCTCGGCCACCGCCCCCCCCCCCCCTCAATAATTGGCTTGAATCTTCAGTAGTTGGAAAATCGGTGGTTAAACACACGACAGTAGTAGGAAATATTTATTTATGCAACATCTCACGTCAGTCTCTTGACAGGAAAATTCTGATTTCTGAGTCAATAATATTAGGCTATTTCTAATATTTCTAATATATGCTTACATTATTACAAGATTTGACGAAATTCGAATTTGAAATTAACCGAAAACTTGTTTCTAAATTCTTTGAAGACCCATAATAAAGGTGAAAATACTACAAACTAACTTTAACATTGTCTGAATACGGCCAATTTGCGTTCGATATAACCGTATATATAAGTACCCGCGGTATATAGCATATATACAGTACTAAGAATTGACAACCCACTCGTGTGGTGCTGCTGCAAATTTCCAAATTGCTGTATATACGGCAAGCCTCCTTACGAATCCAGGCAGTTGGAAAATTATGATTTTAGTGGTTAATGTGTATGAACGTCGATAAGA
>JAAAKB020090060.1:0-13274 GCA_010014835.2 Apostichopus leukothele | reverse complement strand
TCAACTTTACTTGAGAAGAATTGGCAAAAGAAAGCAGCAGAGAGGTGTGAAAAGGACACTACGTGAAAATTTTGAATTAGAAAATACTTTGGCTATTCAAAGTTCAAGTGAAGTAGAACTCGAGGGTAGTGTAGCGAGAGAGCCTGAGGGAAGGAGCACATTGGCCTGTAGTAGAGGCCTGACGAGACAAAGATCACCTTGGCAACATTATTCACTTCAGTCTTCCTCGTCAAGTTCAAGCTCTCAAAATTTCAATCAGGGTGGAGCAACACAGTCGTCCCGCGTGCAGCATTCGGCTGTTGAACGGACCGAGTCACGACCGAGGCCTTTTTCTTCAAGGTACGAGACAACTCACTCCAGGAGACAGCAAGCAGGGAACAATACAGGTAATTTTGCAGTTTTCAAAATGAACCTCTCTTGTCACACTCATAAGTCTTCAAATGGTGATTGAAATGGTTTATGAAGACCAACTTGAAAATTAGTAGTAAAATTAAAATTTGCTGACGTGTCTGTAATCTGTTGCCTGGTGTGATTATTTTGTCATAGGCACAATAGTTGTCATACTTGACCTGTGGCTTTGTTTGTGAAAGGTTCCTATTGTTTTGGGAATAGTCAAAGGTCAATTGAGGTTCACAGAACTCAATGGTGATAAATAACAGAAGTGAATCTCTTGGTAAGGTAACTGGGGCAGTTTTATTGGATGGTAAATTGCTCTTGTGCTTCACAAAAATTCAAACATTTAGTGGATATTAAGGTGAAATGCTGTCAGCCATGTTCAAAACTTATATTTGGGGGAGATCAAAGGTCATCTCAGAAATTCTGATTTGAAATATTGTCTCCTAAATCATAAAGGGAGCAAAGTGTGTTCATGCCTCAGATAATGTTCATATGATATGCAAAGAATATTAAACTTTTGTGAAGGTCACAGTTAGTAGCCTTCCATAAAGGTTACAACTCGGTACCCTGTTTAGCAAGATTTCTTGAGGAATATTGAATGAGGAATATAGAATGATTGGTCTCATTTGTGAAGTATAACTTCTTTATAAATATATAATCTCATATGGTTCTTGTGGAGGCAAAAGGTTGCTAGAACTTGAGATCACCAGAGGTTAAAGTGGGAAACCGTCAAGTGGACAGTAGCAATGTTTTCGTCATAATTGGTAAATTTCTGTTGTTAGTATGACTTGAAAAGAGTTTTTACAAAGTTTATTGAGGCCACTCTTTATGACAAGTAACCACCTGGAATTTTAACGTTCCAGGTTGTTATACAATGTATTAACAGGTTGAGCTCGTATCTGATGGTAAAGATGTGCTTCTCTGTATGTGTAAGTCTCTTTCAATGTAAATTCTCTTGTGACTGTACACCCAGGAGACTTAGAGGCGACTAATTTGGTATTTATTCCATTACAAAAAAATTAGAATTTCATGAACAAAATTCACACAGTCTATCAAGATCAAGACACTTAACTCCTTCAAAACCAGGTATTCTAGAAACCTTTTTGGGTTTGAAGTTACAAAGTTTAATGACCTGCTGTATTCTCATAGCTAATGGAGTATATTCATATAAAGGTCAAAGGGTCTCTCTCTGTTAGAAAAATCAAAATATTTCATATTTTAATAGGTGTCCATTCTCTCTGGGACTAAAGATGCTCTTCCTGGTATAAGGAATGTTTGGGTTTAACCAGACAAATGCTCTCTCACCAATCAGTGGTATAAACCCACCTTCAGCATTTCTACTGAGCTGTAATACCACCCACCGATTCTGAGAGTGGTACTCTGGGTTGTGAGAGTCCCTAATATGCTTGAATCAGGATGTTGTCTGTAATATCACCAATGATTCAAAACACTAAAATATGATGGTTACCCATCACAATATCACAACCAAAACCAATTTGCCAGTCAAACAGTTCTACAAGTTAGTTTTTGATTTGGACTGGTCAATGTGATTTGACCTCAATCATTGACCCTGACTTCAACAGTTAATAGCTCTAGGACAAACGATTTCAACAACCCTATGATAGGAAGCTTCAAATATGAAGAAAAAGTGTCACATGGGCAACACAGTGGTAAGTTTTGGTAACCTAACTATATTTTTTAATTTTTAAGTTTGTCCATTGTTTATAAGACATCAGATTTTCTGTGATGGAACCGCAGAATTTTAACGGATTCTGCTGTACCCTTCTGAGGTTGCATGTCTCTCCCTAGCCTAAGTACAGGTAACATTCTTCCACTGACCCCAAAGGTCATCGCACTCTACCTTTGGTACCAGTTCCAAGATTGGACGTGGTACCTCTGGCTCACTTTACATGCCAAGTGTTGCGTTGATCCTGCTTATAGCTTATCCCCCCAATGACCCTCAATGAGGTCATTGCACTCTTCCTTTGGAACCTACCATTCAGAAGTTCTACATCTCATTTTCATTTTCGTCCTCCCAAATGTACTTTCCTTCTTCGTGAAAATGTTTTGATTCTTGGAAAAAGTCTGTTTCGTGACCTGTTTCTTTAGATGTTCTGAAAAACAGTTAAGTCTTGTATCATGACAAAACTAAGGAAAAGTCTTATATTGTGAATGATTTGGGTACTTCTTTTGTATTGACATTTTAGAAACTTTTTGTTTTGCTTTCTCTTGAGCATAATTTATGTAGCTTATTTGCTAAAGGAACATCTACATGTATCCTTCACATGGAATATAGCAGATGGTCCAATTAGCGTCTCATTCCACAGGTCTGTGAAAAGCACTGTCTTGAGTCATGTTTTTGTTCTGTGAGGGGCTATAAGGGTTTCTTATACTGGTACTGCACAAGAAAATATGTTATAGTTACAACTAGGGTACGTGAGCAAAGGTATCCAAATTCTCACCCAAGTACAGGAGTACCCTGTCATTTAACCACCTTTCCAGTGTATGAGTAGCCTCATTGTTATAATTGGACAAGTTCACAGCCTGATGAATACTTTCTACAGGAACTGTGGTTTCTCACGTTCTCCTTACTGGTAGGGATTGAGTGGTTACAATAGATCTCAGCCCTAGTTCTGGACTTGTTTGTGACAAACAATTCTCTTACATGAAGTGGGTACTGTTTCACTTCTTGTATTCTCAGGATCATTTGGGTAAGACACCAATTGCATGATTTCATGTTGTTTGCCAGTTAATGCAGCTATCCTAAAAAAAACTGTCAGGATTCTTGGGAGTGATTTGTTTCTGCATGAGATGTAAGACCTGTAGTTGCATCGTTGGAACATACTTTATTGTAGTGTGCTCTGTTAATGCCATATAAGTACTTACTGATTACCCAGTTCCCATGCTAACCCTCTCTGCTGAGAAAATTTACTTTCTCTTCTTCTTCTGTTGTTGGCAGAAAATGGGTGTAGGAGGGATTAATGGCAGAGGGAATAAAATTGTAAGAACATTTTTCCATGTATTGTTCTCTCAGATCTGCTATTAAGTTTATCAAACTGGAGTCTTTGAGTATAAAGGAGACTTCAAATCTGATGACTATTTAACAAATTCTTAATTTTATCGAGGAAGATGGGGAGAGGGGAAGGGGGCAGGGAGAGGGGAGGGCCGAGGAAGAATTTTCCTTTTGATGGTGACACCTATTTGGTCATGAATGTACCTCTTCCTGAGGCTACTGTATATAGTTCAACTATATCATACTTTAGATAGTAACATGCACATTACATCAGTAACATTGACTACCTTTATAGTTGATACTCTATTACTTGTCCATCCTCAATTGATACTCTGGTCAGAAATTTTCTCCTTGGTCCAATTTTTCAAGACTTTCAGTTCCAAGTCACATTTGGCTACTTAATTTTGGATGTTTTAGCCCAACTTGTTAATTCTTTAAAACACTGTTTCAAATTATCGAGTAAGAAGATTTTGATTCAGCAAGTATTGTTTGGAGAGCTTCGTGGATGAGATTCGGAGTTTGTGCGTTATATATTTTTTTCTTCCCATTTTTTTTTCCCCATGGAAAAATTGTTGAAATTGACATAAGCTGGAAGCTTACCATGGCTTAAAAAATGTTTGTTGCTATGGAAACATAGTTGGCTTTTCAAAACAGGGTAGAATGACTTTTTCACCATATGGCAGTTCATGGTGATCAATGATGATTTTGCCCGGATTTGTGAGACATCCAGAACAAGTTATTTCCGTGATGGAATTTCAATTGAGCTGTAGGGTTGTATGCTGCTCTGGTTTCACTTTCTGTCAGTATTGGACTATTGTGGTGTATTGAGATGTGTAAGAGATGTATTGTAAATGCAGTTTTGCGTCATGATACAAAATGCATACAACTTTGAAAAGAAGCTTTTCTTGACTGCAAATGCAAGTAACAAAGCTCAAAGAGACAGTTTTTTATCCTGAATGGATATTTTGACGGAGCCTTACACTCTTTCCCAAAGCCAACCATCCTGACTGCACTCTCACCTTAAACTAGTGTGTAGTATACCCATTGTGAAACTCACTGCCATCAGGAAAACAGACAAAAAACAGGCAAGTCTAAAACTCCCAAAATGATTGCATGCTTGGAAAACCCTCCACTGGCAGGCGGCTATCATAACAGAGTTTGGCCTGTAGGTTAACAGAACATCTGGTCTATCTTATGTGTACTGTTAGGCTCTCTGGTTGTGGGATTTAGACCACATGTCTTTTGCAAACATATATTTTGCTGGTATATTTAGCAGTCTGCATGGTAAGAGAGACTGAGGAGAGACACACAGCTTGGGCAGTTTACTGTGTACAATTTGCATTCTGTATACAGTATAGTGTGTGTGTGTGTGTGTGCATAGATTAGTGGTTAGGCAGATCTTGGGCTGGAGGCCTACATTGTGCATTTCTGCTTTACAGGGAGGAAGAGGATGGAAATCCGTGGCTGTCTCGCATTCTCGATCTGTAAGTACTGAGAACTGACACAGTAGTTTATATGTTATGTTCTGTACAAAATAGTGTCCATTGATGTGTTCTTTGGAAGGCTAACAGTGCCAAAACAAATCTGACACAATTTTAGTCCCTGGAATGACTTTTCAGTAAAAGGACGAAGGGGAAAAAAAATGGATGGATAAAATAAATTAAAGATGCTTTTGTTATTGTGATATGGAAGGATTTAATATATGTCATATGCCATTAAATATGTGTTTGAAACTAATGAAAGTGTTTAGTTTGATACAGAGCAAATAAAGATAACATTAGCAAAGCATATTTTGTCAGTTACACATTTCATTGTTTTTGAATAATAGTGTGCTGAACATTAAGTTATTTACAACTAGATCACCTCAGAAACTGGATTAAATTTTGGTGTTAGGTCTCTGCAGTTTCATTGTCATTGCCATTGGCATTGGAGAGCTGTTTTATAATAAGCTAATGACTTATCATGAAACTTTAAGAGGAATATACAAACTAAAATGTAGAGTTTGCTAAACGTATGTTTAATACTGACCAACAACTTGTAAACATAAATTGACTATACTTAATATAATTCGAGATTGAATATTTACTCTCTGATGAGTTGTCTTTAAATTTAGTTGTGTCATTTCTTGTATTTGATGCCACTGTTTTTTGCATTTAATAAACAAAAGAATAAGCTTTCTGGATTAACATAAGAAATGTATAGATCGCAAATTGTTACAAAACGTGTAAGTACATAGATGATTACCAATCACATAACCAATTTTGTCCTTCACAGATATATTTAATAAAAACGAAACTATGCGAACCTCCCAAAAGTTATGCAAATTGAGAAAAAGTGAAAATGTGATCGAATTAAATATCTGTTATCAGTATTAAGCTAATCTTCTAAACTAATTTGAAACTTACAAAGCAAAGCCAAATTACATACCAAACTACACTGGCATGGTATTAAAATGTACAGACCAAAGTAAATAGGCTGGTACCATCGGTATTACAAACTACAGACCAATGAAAATAAGTAAGTGTAAGAGTTAACAAACTACAAATTGATACCAACAAGCTACGGTGTTGCAATGTACAGACCAATGCCAATATAAGATACCCTATTACAAATTACAGACCTACACCAATAAGCTTACAGCCAGTATTTTACACAGCAAACCAGTATCAAAAAGTGCACTGTGAGTAGTACCATTACACTGCAGTAAATCGGAGGTGGCCAAAGTGTGGCCTGAAAGCCTCATGCGTCCATTGAGTTAAAATTTTTGCAACTCTTGAGATGCTTCTTAAAACCCTTCCTATTAAAGCAAGCCACAGAACCTTATGACAATGAAAGACATGAAATATGTATACTTTGGGCAGTTTTGTGTAGGCTAAAGATCTACATGTGATAGGATATGAATCATAACAGATGAACATTGTGAATGTAGAACTTTACAAACCTTTTTAACTTACCATATAATGTAACATTCCCATCGCACAGGAATAGACCGTACAACATTAGGGGTTGTGGCCCTCTGGTAAGGTACAAAATTTCTCTGCGGCCTGCAGTAGATGTTAGGGCTACTGTGCATTTTCCTTGTTACTTAGAGCATTTTGTTACATTTGAATATTCGTCACTCCTCTCTTACCTGTCTCCAGTATTCACTTTCCTCATATACCGTACAATCCACTATCAGGTAATGCTTTAGCACTCTGTCCCCAGTCCCACATCTGAGACGCTACTATATGATAACTACTTATGTATGAAAAGTGTCTGAGTGACAGATTTTGCCAGAATTGAATGGAATTTTTGATCATTCGACATTTTGTAACTAGGAATCTTATAACTGTACAAAAAAGGGGGAGGATGTTGGAGGGGAGAGGTGAATATCTTATCTGATCCATTGCAACTTTAATTGAGCAGTGTTATTCTAAAATGTATAACGCTACTTAGGACCAGATGTGAAGGGAAACAATTTGTCAACATGAATTGGTCCAATTATGAAAGGAGTTTGTTTGAATACAACTTTAAATCACTTTGGAGGTTTAATATCTGGTTGCTCATAGAACTTACTCTAAATTGATTTTTTTTTTTTGACTCCTTATTGTTATATACACTGCTTCGGTCTTACACGTTTCAGTTATTGGTGTACCATTTGTTGATATGTTCATGGAAGAACAGTTTTAATGATTCCTTGCCGGAGATCAATGTGATGGGTGATGGGTGATGACAAGTGTGTGTGTGTGTATGCATGTGTGTGTGTATGTAACACTTGCTTGTAAACACTGTAACTCAAAAAGTCTCATACTTGATATGTGGATTTGTCTTATTGAGTACAAAAACTCTATTCTTTTGCGTGAAGTTCAATGGTCATTTTGGGGTCAACAAGGGTCAATGTCTGAAAACTGTGTAAATACGATAACTCAAACTGTTTTTGTTGAACTTCATACCTGGTATGCAGATCCAGTTTGGTGAGTCATTTGTGGTCAACAATTTAAGTGGAAGTCTGAAAATCTTGTGAACACGATCAACTCAAGGAGTACATCGTTGTTGTAGATCCAGCTTGGTGAGTGCAAGAACCCTATTGAAATTTGTAGAGGTTAAAGGTCAACTGAGGTCAATAGGTGTTAAAGTTTCAAAACATTTTCAACATGATAACTCCAATATTAAAGCTACAATTTATCTGTGAATTCTCCAATGCTATAATCGTCTTTTGGTGAACATAGTTTCGTCAAATTCAGGTCAGTTTAGTTTTGTGAAGGGGTTCTTCAACTGAACATGCAGTCATCCAGGAAATGAAAACTGCTTCAAGGAGTTGATAGTGTTACTTTAAAACACACTCGCCAGGCCCTGTGAAAATATTTCACAGTGTATAAAGAATGTCATATAACTATCATTCATCAATAACATACATGTATTAAAGGGATGGTTGGTGGCAGAGCTGATTTGCTAGCTCAAAATTGGTTAATCAAAATTTCCTTTTGTTCATGCATCTATGTATCTATATTTCACATAGGAAGACTGTTCTTTCTGGATATTGAAACATTTTGGAATAAAAATTTGGTAAGTGTAAAATCCTTACCAGTGAATTAAATGGTTAATACCCACAGGGGAGTGCTACACATAAAGAGCTGGAAATCTCTGATCTTTCCTGGTTTAATATCACATAATTCTTGGACAAATTTAACTCACCTGCTCTACATTGGTCTGATTGTTATTTGGAAGTTTGAGCAAATTGTATAGTAAGGAAACCAGAAAGCCAGTTCAATCACAGAGCCAACTGGCTTTCTGGTTTAACTTCCTTGTGTTGATAGGTTTTTATTGTTCATTATGAATAGTTTTGATTGTTTTGAAGGAGGATCATTCACTCAATCACTCACTCATTCCATTTGAAATATTGAATCAACCCTTTCGAGTTCAGCACAACAAGCATTGTAAATTGCAAACTATTCTCTGTCCCTCAGCCTTTTGGCATTAAAGTAGCTTTTATCAGCTTTTCAAAAGCTATTTGATACGGAAATATCATGTATTTACCGTTAACGGTAACTACTTATGCACTATCATCTACTTAGCCAATATATAACAACTGGTGAACTTCTCACACTGGGCCCCTTCCTTCCAATTCTACCTTATCATATACGTAACATTTATTTCTGACTGCATTTTAAACCATCCGAATCAACAATCTTCAGCTTAAGCCTTCCTGTGTGAGGGTTTCTGAAGCATGACTATTGTATGTTATGGGGTATTCCATAGTTTATTTCGCTCCTCTTACGTCAACTATTGATTTAAAAATGCTGATATTATCCCCTTTGGTTTTAACTTGCAACGATTCATACCAACATGGAACAATGTCTGGGTGATGAATTGTGGAGACTTAATCTCTCCTTTACCTTCATTTGGTGAAAAAAGAAATTGTTTGATTAATTACAAATTGTATTTTGAGTATTGTTCGTTTGTGATTCTTAAATATTAAATACTGCCGACCAAAATACACAATGCCACAATACTTGAAAGCAAAGAAACTTGACAACAAAAAACAAGAAAAATAAAATAGTCTTTATCTGTATAACTTCTCCCTTACTTGCCTTCATTCATTTCAATAAATAAACTCCAATCTACCTCCCTCCTGTCCCCTCCCGCCCCCCTCCCCAAATATATTGGTAACAGTTTTGAAAGACAAAAGAGTGTGATTATTTAGCCTCTGTTTATGATCCTGAAAACCAAACGATTTTTTCAACCGTTTAATACAATACAAAAGATGAATACATTATTTACAAAAGATAGGACACAAGGCTTTGTGCAATCATTTTGGGAGACAAAGAAAATCCTATGTGAGATGAGTAACGATCGAAAGTGCAAAAAATGCAGATGTGTTAGATTATTGCCGGTAAGTGGAAATCAATATTTGGATTAGAATATATAGCTGTTTTAATTTCTAACTTGTGAAGAAGATGTGTGGCTTAATGCCATGTGCGGTTTTTAGGAGACACTTTTCCCAAATAGCTAGTGAAGGTTCAAAGATTGATTTTATTGTGTTAAAGATCCAACTTTTGTTGATTTTTTTTTTTTTTCAATTTGGTGGGAATACAGTTCACTGTTAAAGGAAAGATATTCTAGGTGTCTGAAACCATAGTCTGTTGCTGAAAGTCCAGCAAAATTGAATCAGAAATGATGAAATGAAACAAAAACTTTACTTTGTAAATTCACTATTAATACAGTGCAGTAAAGCCTATGAGAAACAAACTTTACTTACAGTATGTGTGATTGAATAGTTAATAAATTACTAAGTTTTAGCAGCTAAAGGGTCGTAACCATGTACTGTAGGTCTGGTGGAGTGAGGGGTTTCGAAGACTAAATATGGCATGGTAAGCGTGATCCATAGTAGGAACAAAGGAAATCCAGCAGGAATTTGAAGGTTTCTTAAATGACCAATGATGCAGTCAGTACATTAAATTTGTGGGACACAAACTTTGCTGTATGTGATTAAAACATAACTTACTAATATTGAGCTAGCTAACTAAAAGCTTGAGCAGCTAACTCCAGGCCTGTAAAACCGTATTTATGCCTGGAGCATACTAACAGGGGCGGGTGTGCAGCAGACTTTACATTAAAATATGATTTGCTTGTTCAGAAGTTCATAGTAATAACCATACTTAGAAAAAAATCCAGACAAAAAAAGCAAGATGCTGGCACTTTGGATGGTAGAATAAGAAGGAAGGGTATTGACCTGAGGAGCGCGCAGTGTTAAAAGGGGACTAGTTCATTATAGGCACGATAGAACAAGGGTTCTAAGGTTGTGGGGAGATAGGTTAGCGAGAAGCAAAGTTAATATTCTCCGAACACTCAATAAAAAACAGGATTCTTTGAGCTGGAGTTCAGCAACTATGTTGTCCTTCTTACGATGGGAAATACTAAACTAGTAAACTGCAGCTTTAAAGTAAGAAAGGTTGGCTGACCTCAAGCCTGTGATTCAATTGAGCCTACCTACTGTACCACATACATGTAGCTAATATCAGAGAGCTTTTAAGAAGTATGACAGAAAAAAAGGTTGGCCGTCTTCAAGCCTATGATTCATTGAAACCTACCTACTGTATCACATGTATGTAGCTGATATCAGAGAGCTCTCGTTGTGTGGAGTAAACACAGATAAGGAATTAAATATTTACAATACTTAATGTTCGTGTCATGACTGTAACTCAAGCATTGAATAATAGATCTATCTAGAAATAATGGAGAACTTTTAAAGCAACATTCTCAAGTACTAGCAAATATGCTTCATCAGTTTTCATCACACTCATTTTGATATCGTTCCATCATCTTTTCACAGTAAAATTATTAGCCACATATTAAAGGTGTGATTGTAATCTCTTTGCCAGCCCGCACAAATGGTAATTAAAATGAAAATGGTTTTCCATTGGTTGAAAGAAAGGTTTTAGTTTGAACGTAATGAGAGTTTCGGTGAGGTAAAAATTCTTGCAGAATACGGAAGCTATACATACCAAAGCCCCTCAATAACTGCTAACTTTGAAATATATACTTTTACCAAAGTATTTGTGCTTTTACCAAAGTATACTATTACCAAAGTTAAAATAATTACTTTTACCAAACACAATTTGCATCTAGATAGATGAAAGTCTTCTTTAATACTAGTACCGGTGCTGTGGCCGAGTGGATAAAGGCGGTGGAATTTGAAGCAATGAGGCTTAGCAATCGGGAGGTTTTGGGTTTGATACCCAGCCGGGTCATAGTAAGGTGGGTTTTATGTATGGCGTCATGTTATGACAGTATGACGTCATGTATGACAGTATGACCTCATGTATGACGTCATGTATGACGTAATGTTATGGCAGTATGACGTCATGTATGACTGTATGACGTCATGTATGACAGTATGACGTCATGTATGACTGTATGACGTCATGTAGGACAGTATGACGTCATGTCATGACAGTATGACGTCATGTATGACAGTATGACATCATGTAGGACAGTATGACGTCATGTCATGACAGTATGACGTCATGTCATGAGAGTATGACATCATGTCATGACAGTATGACGTCATGTCATGACAGTATGACGTCATGTCATGAGAGTATGACGTCATGTCATGACAGTATGACGTCATGTCATGACAGTATGACGTCATGTCATGACAGTATGACATCATGTCATGGCAATGTATGACATCATGTACGACAGTATGACGTCATGTCCTGTTTATTGCCGTAGAGTAAAGCCCAGCTGATACAGGGGTGCATGCAACTATTACCGAGTGGGAACATCGACATGACTTGCTATGTTCTACTTAACTGTCTGTGAGTTGATCATCAGCTTTGCAGTCTGAGTGCCCTCGGTAGATGCAATGTGAACGTAAAATTTATGACAAAATGGGAAGTAATGTTTACGGTTTTGGAAACCCATTACCAAGATCCCGAAAGCTAAGCGTGAAAGCCTGAATAGCTACTATATGTATCCAGTGTGGAAGTGTCGCAGATCTGACAAGTTAACACTACAATGTAATTAAAACAGAGTAAGTAGTACTCTGATCTAACCGACAGGGTTAGCTGACTTTACGGTTGCTAAGCAACTCCTGGCACACTGCACTACTGAACCTCTGCGTAGCTCTCTGTACTACAAACCAACCATTGATGTAATACATTATCTCGTGCTGGGATCTCTAGGTTCGCCATGTCCGAAACACTCGTAACCATTTGCTTTAATCACTCCGAGATGTTGACAGAGTAACGTATGTCCAACATGTCACAAAGGAATTCAAGAATTCGTAGAAATTTTTTTTAAAGGGTTTTATGTTGTTGACCGAGTCCTACTTTATGGCTGTCCTAAAACATGTAGCAAAGTAACAGAGCTCTTTGAACGACCATTATGAACACATTTACACTGTTGGAAATTTGTGTGGGTTTGGTGTTCTTAGGACACCAGCTTTGGGCCGTGCAGTTAAACTCCCCTTCGGGTGGATCATAGGCCTACCGCTATTTTTGTTTTATTTTAATACCTCCAAAGTGATGGAGGGCAATAACGTTTTTGGGGATATTTAGTTATTATACAATATATGCATTTGATGTAAACAACTTGTAGTCTGACAGACCATCTCCAAAGCTGATTATTGGTTAAATCCGAACAGGAATTGGTTTGTCTTTCTACGATCGGACGACTACTAGAAATTTGCCCCGATTTGACATTTTAATCAAACCACGGATCAACTTATCGGACAAACCTCTTTCATTGAGTTGCTGCTACAGGGTGATGCTGAGTAATGACCGGCTCTCAAGTGAACGTGATTGGTTGAATTTATATTTTACCCTCAAATTGGATAAATCAGAGTGCATATATCGTGAGAGACATGTAACAGGAGTGAAGTAAACTGGAGTTACACTGAGAGTTGTACCATTAATTGTTTTGGAATTTTGGAACTTAGACCAACATTGTTAGATATTATTTCCAACTAAACAATATATGCCGCTGCTTAGCATACCAGCTGGCACTCTCAAAGAAATTTTACCAAATGGTGTAAGGGTAAGGACGGGCATCCACCCATCATTCCCTAGGCCCCAGCTAACAAACCGCAAATTCAATACCATGCACCAAATTGGACCCCCCCCCTTCCCCTCCGTGCATCCATTATAACCCTCGTGGCAGGGATTTTAAAACTATCGTCAGCCTTGGTAGTGAACATGAATTTCTCGTGACATTATTTGCAATTCATCTAATGGAGTATTTCATGTGACAAGTGTTACTGTAGCTCAGTGGTTAACGCCTTTGCCTTCCAATCATAAGGTCCGAGTTCGAGTCACTCCAAGATTAATGTATGTCGTCCAGTTACAGAGTTGTTGACGATTGACAATTCATAATCATGGAC
>JAAAKB020089623.1:0-13277 GCA_010014835.2 Apostichopus leukothele | reverse complement strand
TGTTTACTTTTTTATTTTATTTTTTGTTTTGTTTATTATTCTTATTACAGGTTGAGATTGAATCTTTGAGGATATTGAAGCTTCCCAGGACAGAGAACTCAAACAACAATGCTTCCTTTATTCTTCAAGAGGAGAGTTGTACTGCCTGGCCCCTCATCTGTGACCCTACCAGTAGGGTGCTGGACTGGTTATATTGTTACCTCAGTGGAAAACTGGTGATTGTGAAGTATAATGTGAGTATTGAAGACCATACTAATGGCTTGCTGGTCTGGTTACATGGCTACCATTAGTGGCAAAAATAGTGATGTTATGTATGATGTATTGAAGACCTAGCTTCTAATGGAGGCCTGGGCTGGTAACATGGTTATATGTTTGTGGCAAACTGGTGATTGTAAAGTGCAATGTGTTTAAGACCCTAGCAGTAGGGTGCTGGGCTGGTAACATGGCTATCTCTAAGTTATGGTAGTTAAGCTTGTATGTATTTTTAAAAAAAAAATACATCTAATTTTGTAAAAACTAATTTTCATGATAATTTTTCAGGAGTTGAGGTCTCAGCTAGAATCTTGTCTAACTGAAGGTACTCCTCTAGTCTTGATGGACTGTGATCCAGAGGCTCTTGCAGAAGATGCTAGATTTATGGAACTTCTGAGACAGAAGAGGAGATTCTGGTCAGCCAATGCAGTCTTCAAAATGATGGTAAGGCTTTATTGTAACTTAATTATTCATATTGGATTGAAGAATTCTTAGATTGTTTGTAGTTATAACTATATCAAAGGATAGAGAAAAATAATAAAAAATGGATTAATAATTTGATGTAGAAGTTATTAGGCTGTTAATTCACTTTACTTTGAATAAGCTGAATAAGTTATAGAGCAGATCAGTATCAGGTAGCAGACATTTGGTACGAGTACAACAGCACAAGTACAAAAGCAAGTAGGATTCCCCAGGGTATTTAGTGCAATGCTTTAACCCTCGTATTATTAAAAATCCATCAGTAGGAGTACAAATCCATGTGTACGAGCACAAATCCATGCCTTAGAGTTCAAATCCATCAGTAGGAATACAAATCCATGTGTATGAGTACATGCATACTAGTACAAATCCATCAGTAAGAGTACAAATCCATGCATACGAGTACAAAACCAAGAGTACAAGTACAAATCCATCAGTAGGAGTACAAATCCATCAGTACGAGTACAAATCCATGCCTTAGAGTACAAAGCCATGCATACGAGTACAAATCCATGAATACGAGTACAAATCCATCAGTAGGAATACAAATCCATCAGTAGTACAAATCCATGCATACTAGTACAAATCCATGAGTACGAGTACAAATCCATGAATAATCCATCAGTAGGAATACAAATCCATGTGTACGAGTACAAATCCATGAGTACGAGTACAAATCCATGCATAAGAGTACAAATCTATCAGTAGGAATACAAATCCATTCATAAGAGTACAAATCCATCAGTAAGAAGACAAATTCATGTGTAGGAGTACAAATCCATGAGTATGAGTACAAATCCATGAGTATGAGTACAAATCCATGAGTATGAGTACAAATCCATGAGTGTGAGTACAAACCCATGAGTGTGAGTACAAACCCATGAGTGTGAGTACAAACCCATGAGTGTGAGTACAATCCCATGAGTGTGAGTACAAACCCATGAGCGTGAGTACAAACCCATGAGCGTGTATACAGTATGAGTACAGAAAATTGTGCTCAAGTACCAGTACGGACTTGTGTAGTAGAAGTCTGACGCGGGAGCTGCTGGCGAGTCATTTGAGTCAGTGACTTGAGTCAGTGACTTGAGTCAGGGATTTGAGTCAGGGATTTGAGTCAGTGAGTAAAGAAAGTTTAAGTTGGTAGTGACTCAACTCTTGACCATAAAGTGAAGTGACCATTTTACAAAGTCTCTGGTATTAAGGGCACATCCTGATGGAGGTATTTTTACTGAGCTATAAAAGAAAGGAAGTGTTTTATTATAATACACTGACCATCTGCCTGATCTAATCATTTCTTGAATAAGTTTAAAAGTGCTACGCACGGTACAGTTAGTAACCCGAAATGGACTCTGGATGTCCCTTACAACTCTGTACTCCTTCCAATAGTTTCTATAATTGTACTGGTCAAGTGGATATATGCAGTCCCAGGTGGGTAATGGATCATGTATCGCAGCTTACACTTATTAAGGAACGGCTAAACAGAATAGTTGAGACTCGAGAATAATAGAATAGAACGATAGATAGCCAGACAAATTCAAGACGACACTTGACCGAATCATGTGTGATTTACGGATTGAGTGAAAATGACATTTGAAACTTCCGAAGTTCAGACCACTATCCCCACTCCCCCACAAAAATTATTTATGACGTATGAACAGAGTTGTTACCTCACAGATTAACTTTGTCCAGACAGCCCAGTTTATTCTATCCCTTGGTCCTGTTCAAACAGGGGAAAAAACATTCTTTACTGTAGCAGTATTTTAGACCATTGACTGTACCTACTTAAATGTACAGTACAGTAGTGTGACTTTACATTAAGCAGAGCATTAAAAAAGTCAAGAGAAGCACTGCATAATTAACCAAATGAAGAGAATCAACTGGTGCTAAAAGCCAGTACAGTAAGTGACTAATGTGATTGAGAGGCTTACTCACTTTCACTTTAAGATATTTACTCTTTAATCTGTCAATTAAGCAGCTTTTGGCATGCAGAGTGTGGATCGAAACAATGACAGGTTGTAATCAGTGTTGGAAATTTGCTATGGTAACATCTTCTTTAAATTTGGAGTGTTTTGAGGTCTTTATTTCAGCGCCTACCGTATACATTTGACAAGTACAGTAGGCATGATCTGTACAGTGTCTCTATGGGGTACAGTGTGTGGTCCACCTAGGTCGGACACAGAGTGAATCGGTGATGTCACAACTGTACTACAGTTGTTTGTTTGTTATCTTCAAATGTAAATTTACTCTTAACCTGTAATTCATATACAGTATATGACAAATATGCTTGGTATGATAAACACTGTTTGAGAAACCTCTTTGACTATTCTTTTCAAGGACTTTGAATTGACAAAACATGTCTGTCTCTATATAGCTTTTAACAAAAGTCACCCAAGAAGAACCTAGGCACGTAAAACCAAACAACCGAACCGACTGATCCTCTCTCAACCCCAGTCCCCTTGCATATAGAGACTGTGACTGTGTGATCATCGTCAGGTGTGTTACACAGTTCCCCTACACGGGGAACATAATGATGCACATGATCTTAGCGAAGAGGCAGAGAAGTGATCTAAGCTCTGTATAGTTTATTCTACTCATCATTGCAAAGTCTTGCTTCAGCCATGGCAAGAATGTTGATGGTACTGTACAGTTTGTACAGTAGGCTAAACACTTAGATCTCTTCTACAGATTTAACTTAAATAATTTGTTGAGCTCTTTAAGTCACGTACTTCATAATCTTCCCAAATAACAGTACAGTACAATTTACTTTCCTTCCATTGTGTTTGTCTATTCAGTTCCATGGGAAAGTTCAATGCTTGAATGATTTCTGATTCTGCTGCTATCTTACGAGGATGCTGAAGTGAATATTTTACCCGCATTTCCCACGAGTCATACTCTGTTTGCTTTCTTCCTTCATATTTATTGAACCAGATCAAGTTAGCATTTACACAGTATCTAACAATAAAATGACAGTAGAGTGCCTGGTAGGATTACTCTAAAGTATTCAGTATTGAAAATTGTCACAACACATATCATACTGTAGAATGTCACAACTTGTCTATTGTATTCTTAACACTTCTTGATAATTCATTTTTAAAAGAAATTGAGAAATTAAAATCAATCAGATCCTTGATCTTTTCATAAAAGCTGGGAAAGGAGAGGAAAAAATTCTCAGTTTGACAACTTAGACAAAGAAGTTACCGTGCAAGACACATTCACTTTAAATTATAAAGAAATCAGTCTATGATTCGGCTAAAAGTGACAATGTTGCATTTCTTGTGCACTTGCATGTTGTCACCAGAATTTGATAATGCACATTCTATGGACTAGTGTTTATTCAGGGCTGTGTACAACTGTACATGCATAATGTTCTTTAAATTTCATTGGTACTGGTATGACCCCTAGAATTTAAAAGCCATTAACTAAACATTTGTAACATGCATTTAGGGTTTCACCCTATTTTGGAATTGTGGCTCTATTGGCCCAGTGAGGGGAAGGTGGGTGGGGATTAGAAGATGAATGTTTGTCCAATGAAATTCCTTGAAGAATTGTGACTCATCTTTTCAGTCACCCAAAAAACAAAAACAAAACATACGAAAACAGGGAATGCAATTCAAATTCAGACAAAACATGAGGGGATGAAAATTAAATAAACAAATGCAAATTGTCTGTGAGGAAGTACAGTATCACATATCCTATTGAGAATGACTAGAATCATCCAGAAATACTTAATCAGATAATTTAATCATGGAATGGGATTGTTTAGAGAATTATTAGCCAAAACTCTCTCTCCTCCAGCTCTGAAAATTTCTTTGGCACTCCCAAAAAAGTTTGTTGAATTATTAAATGTTCCTGCTCAGTTGTCAGTTCTATAGTTTTGATAGTTTGGTCATGTGAATATAAAACCATGAAAGGTGGGGGATGATTTTCAGTTGTTTTCCACAGCTGTACACATGTACGGTATAGTACGTCGTACAGTATGATCATGACACTGTCTTTGATTCCTTCTTGTCATCGTTTTAAACTATTTATCCTGTACTTTAATTTTAATTTCCTGATTCACCAAGAAAAAGTTAAATTGGTTAATACATGGATATAATTTAATTGCTTTAAATTGAATCCTGTCAATAAAACATTGAATCTACACATATGAAAGCATTTTTCAACTGGTTGCAATATGTGTAGTAAGTTTATTTTACTATGTAAAATTTCCATTGTGTACAAAAAGCTATCCATTATGGCTCAAATAATTTTTGAGTTTGGTGTATTTTATAATACATTTAAATATCATTTGGTATAAACAAGCACTGTATGGATTTTATTCACACGTATCCTATTTAAGGGCCAGGAAGTGTAGCAGGTGTTTGAAATTTACCCTCACACCATATATGTCATAATATATTTAGGTTAATATTAAAGAACGGTAGTTGGAAGGGAAACATAAAATAGGAGATTGACAGCTCAGCTAGATATACAGTATACTGTATGGCTAAGTACAGACTAAGCTTTCATGTACTTTCAATTAATGAGCTAAATTAATACACAATAAATTGCATGATGTAGGTTAAAGCACTGTGCAAAGCATCTTTGTAATCTGTCTCATTTCCACCCTTTCAGTGAAACTCAATGATAGATTTGAATTTTTAAGTTAGTAGCAATGCCAGGGTTCATGGAATCTAAGAGTCAGGACACAGGGTGGTTGAAGTGGGGGGGGGGGATGGGTGGGGTAGGGGTCCATGAAAGGTATGGGGATATGAAACAATGTTGCTAATAATTTGTGTCTACGAGTACAATATGTATATGGGAAATCCACATAGCTCTATTTCTCGAGGACACAGTGGCGCCACAGAAGCAGAACTAATTGTAGCCTATATTGCAATTGTTAACATTAATCACTTTGAGAAAGAAAAGTACACTATAGTGCCAAGGGTGTGAATAAACATGTTGGGGCAAAATGACAGTTTATTCTTTATACTCAACATTCCGGTGTAGACATGCTTGGCTACACACAGTACTGTGGTGATGTCACGTTGGAAGGGCTGTACAGTAAGAGGGCAGTGCCTATCATTTTGTATGTTTGAGGTGCCAACAATAAATTTATTAGATAATGGTATGTATTATAATTTTTAAGATCGTTTTCAAAAGTCTCTCAGATTGTTTATAATATTTGCAAGAATTGATGCAAAAGGGATCATAATACTGTATGTGCAGTGTACATACTGACTGTACTAAATTACATAGGCACTCATTGGCCAGAACATTTCCTACAGTACATACAGTACTGTACTTTATTATACATGTACTGGTGTGGTATAAAGGTAGGATCTCACCTGAACATAACATGTAATGCACATAAGCTGGATTGTTTGTTTCTTGAAGGCCACATGTTTATTGGTCGTCAGTGCAGAACCGCCCATCCCCCCCCCCCCCCCCCCCCCACCCCACGCCTTGAAGCAACCTAAGGTATGCATTGCGGGTTTGTATTGTCACGGCTATCAATATTATGTTCTAGGGTCGTTCACCAAACTAATATGATCTCTATATCTATAGACAAAGAATACCAAGTAATGAATAACCTAATGATTGTGAAAGAGGAAGTTTTCAAGTTTGAAACGTCTAGATTATTTTCCTGATTACTTGTAATAGAAACAAACTGTCCCAAATTTATTTGATTTATTTTACTTACGATATTCTATGCTTGTCACCCAAACCATATAAAACCTTTCATTTTGGATATCAATTAATCTATATCATGTTTCTTGAACTTGACTTATCCTGTAGTTTTCTGTTATATTTTGCCCTTTCAGTTCTCTTCCAGGCCTTCTCTGTTCCGCTACACGGATAAAGAGTCGGTTCATTGATCACAAAAGGATACGTTAATTGTAATCCTAATTAATACCCAATTGATCAATTGCCAATCTAATGGTCGTCTGGGCTCTAAACTTAAATGCTAGACGTCGTGAGTGTTGTCTCACACCTAACGAGGTTTATTTAGCACTGGTATTATTAAATCATTGAACTAATTAACCAATTATCCCATAGAATGCACTTTATCACAGCTAGGTTTATAACCAGACTAGAAAACCCGTTTGAAATCGATCGCTAAACATATATGGTACAATATTGTTTTGAGTAACGTGGGTATGGTGCACATGTATTGTGTATGTATTTTGTCATCATACTAACTATGCATACAAATGGGCGCAGTTGTGGATTGGGGAGGGGAGGAGGGGAGGAGGGGAGGAGGGGGAGGAGAGAGGTAGGTTGGTCTGCCTTCAGTAGGATAGCCCATTGATAGGAGTAGAGTGAGTTATTTGTAGGGAGGGTTTTAGGGAACCCTTTTGCAATCTTATACCGATATTTATTTTGATATTTTAATCGCTCGAAAACATGGGGTTTAGATTGTTGCGCTTTAATTATTTGACGTAGTGTGTGTGTGGGGGGGGGGGGGTATTTCCGCATAAGGTCTGCGGAAGGTGGGCGCATACCGCCGGAGGGGTGGGGTATTCATATAGCCTGTTGCCTGACAAGTTATGAATTTAAAGAACACTTGTGGCTATATGATGTCTTTAATGAACACTTGTTAACACTTGTGGCTATGTGATGTCATTTAACGAAAACTTGTGGCTATATGATGTCTTTAATGAACACTTGTGGCTATGTGATGTCATTTAATGAACACTTGTGGCTATATGATGTCATGTAAAGAACACATGTGGCTATATGATATCATTTAACGAAAACTTGTGGCTATATGATGTCACTTAATTAAACACTTGAGGCTATGTGATGTCATTTAATGAACACTTCTGGCTCTGTGATGTCATTTCATGAACACTTGTGGCTATTATGGTGTCATTTCATGAACACTTGTGGCTATGTGATGTCATTTAATGAACACTTCTGGCTATGTTATGTCATTTAATGAACACTTCTGGCTATATTCATGAACACTTGTGACTATGTGATGTCATTTAATGAACACTTGTGGCTATATGTTGTCATGTAAAGAACACTTGTGGCTATGTGATGTCATTTGCAGTTGTACTTGCGTTGCGCTGTGACTCTTTGTCTCTCAATCACGCCGTTAAATATCCATACATCACATCAAAAGTCACACGTCTTTAAAATCGTTTGGTTGCCTTGGAATTTATATCCTTTTAATCTAATAAATATAAGTCTCCAAAGTTGAAAGCATTTACTGTTAAATAAGCAACCATATGAATACTCTCGCCGTTCCTGTTGCGATGCAGTTGTAAAAATTTGCTACGTTTTCGAGAAACATTGAACAATCCCCGATTTCCCGGAATATAGAGAAATTTTGTTTGGCTGTTCTGGGGCGTTTGCCTTCAAAGACGTCTCCGTCAAAATGTTAATGGTGATGATTGGGTTCATGTCACCTTGTCTAGATAGCAAATTTACTCTAAGCATGCGCAGAGTATTTTCAAGGAGGCGAATACAACATTGAAATACTTCTCTCTTGATGTTCTTTGAGTTTGGTGAAAGGTCGTTTTTGGTTACCTATGGTTACCTCACTGATCACACAACGGTTCGTCTTAACATGAATGTAATTTCACACGGATAGCTCATATACCTCGATTCTCACTACAAATCAAGTATAATGGCCAATTATGTTCGTGGCGCCATTCTTTGCACTGTCTGTGTCAGTAAGAGGTCAAAGGCTACCGAGAGATCTCGCTAATTTGGAAGGTCTCGAAGATGGGTCAACTAAAACGTTTTATGTGTTCGTCGATATCTAATCAGTAAGCCTATCATAATTTGGAATACTGTGTAAAATATTCGGCGCGTCTCAATCTATATTGTTGTCATGGTAACCATTCATGTTGTGCGTAATTTTAATCGAGCAATATCTTTTCATACTGCGTTAAGTTGTATCTACGGAAGAGCAGAAGAAACAAACACAGTAAGAAGACAAATATTATAGAAACTACATTTGACACAATGTTTACAAAATGCTAGAAGTTTGATATAAGTTGAGACGTCGAGATATTTGAGACGTCCGTATACAAAGTGGTATGTGAAATTAACCGTTTTCAGAATCAATTTGCCGTGTAAACTTTAAATAAGGTGGACGTTTTTCAGATTGTATCCTTTTTTGAAGATGATACCAACTTGTGAAAAACAATATGTTTAAGATATTTAACTTTTATGACTTCTAGCTTATTTCGTCCAAACGTTCAAAGTTTAAGTTGTCGATGTCTTTCCTGGGTTTCCGTATAGCCTCGATATTCTTCTTGGTGTATGTTGGTTTAGCTCACATAGCGATGTCATTATTCATTGTTTCGTCCGTTAATATCTTACAATATAAATCACATATTGTGGTGCAATCGTCGAGACCCAGTGACCTATTTAAACATAAACTGGTCATGGCATCGAATGCACATTGAGTCTGGGATAACGATTTGTGAAAAGAAAACATTTTACAGGCGGAAGTTGATGCTACGAGATCATGAGCAATACCTGTTAATGGTTTGCACAGAAACATGTAATTATCTAAAATATATAATGTTTTGACACCAACCAAACGTCACGGCCCAACGGCACTGGAAAAGACAGAACCAACCAACACTAAGCAAAAGCCAAAGCGAAAATTAGCTCTCTCCACCACCATGAAATATGCTATATGAAATATGCTATATGAAATATGCTATATGAAATATGCTATAGCGACACATCAAAGTACCAAAGGCCACTCGGTAACAACCTGGTTATTATTGGCGTAGAACACTTGCAGCGGTTCTGTGACTCTGGAATCTGACAGGAATAGAAATATGAATTATGTATACCTACTTCAAGTTATCTCTCTATGATAATGTGTACTGACGTACAGCTGTCCTCAGCACACATGTATGTAATGGAATAATCCTTCATCCAATCTAGGACCAGTGACATATCTGTGACGCCAGGATGCATTCGGCCCAATTTTTAAGCCAGTGCGTCATTGACAATCCGCCGCCATCTTTATTTTATATTTTTTGTAATTGTACGAGCTTTAATTGTTTTCCTTTTCTCTCTCATTATTGTTTAGCTATTATTGACAATAAGCATTTTGATTAGTTTACTCAGCCTTACTCAGAAGTCGAAGAGAGTTAAATTATTACAAATAAGACAATTATGAAAACGGACGTCCTGAAAACGGCCTGCAAAACTGAGCTGATATATGACTCAGTATTGTCTACATTCTTTTCTAACCACGTATCTATGCTATCTTGACCCCTTATGAATGCATAAGATTCTTCATCCTATGTGATACATGTAGGTAGGTATTATATGAGGATGACTCTTTCATTGTTATACGATACTCTTGTTATAGCTTAGGAATGTTGGTTATTCATTTTATGTCGTCACAATTACTCGTGACGTCAACACCACTAGGAATCCAATCTTTTTACGATTCATATCGAACCAAAATAATCTTTACGCTCATAGACATTTTTGTGGATATTTTTCGCAGGTTCCTCTTCATAAACTGCACCAATGAGTTACATTCATAGATGAATTAAAATCATTTAAATGCCAACCGACTTTTAACCCTTCAGTGAGTGGCCCTTGCATATGCCAACGATATCATAATATGTTACGCATCAATTAAACACATCTTCAAGATAAATCAAATGGTTTTAAGTTATGGTAATCATTTAAAGCAAAGTTGTCTTCGCCAAGTATTGATTGCGACTTAATAGCCCATAAAGTCAACGCAACCATAGCATAAAGTTATTAATCACGTGACGAGAATAAACCCCGTCAAGTGGGAATCTGACAAGTGATTGGATATTTGCATGATTCATCGTTATGAAATTTCAAGCATTAGAAAGATTCTAAAACAACTACCTGCTCATAGAACATCGAATTAGATCGCGAGTTTGGAAAAACCGTGTTGTACAATTTATTCGCAGTTTACCATGATATTGTTACTCTCATAAAATGGCGCTGAATCATGCATTAGTGTGTGTATTCGTTTAATAATGTAAATATGGAGTTCCCACAGTAATGCAGTTCATTCAGAACTAGACACAGTTTGTGTTGAAGTTCATACACTGCCACACATTCCGCGAGTGGAGGATGGACGTAGGGTATGCATGTTTATTGAAAATCGTGACCATGTTTGGTTTGAAGTTTAAAATTTAAAATTGCATCAGATCTACCGGTCTTTCATTCTCTAGCATGTAGTTTCTGATGAACACTATGAACTTGGATTCCTTCTTCCGTAAAATGGTGCCATCAGTCTAATCACGTGAACACAGACCAGAGATTCGTATGTAAATAAGGTTAGTTCCAGGTACATCTGCATTGAGAACGCACGGGTATATAGCCTATGTGGCTGTTATAATATATCGATTTTTCTAGAGATAAAGCTTGAAGTCTCACCTTATAAATAATATATCGCTTATTTTCACATGATATGATAAGCTATTTTCATACACAACAATATGCATTAAATGCATTCAATTGAAAACATTTTGTATTCCTTTAACACGGGAATGTAGCGTGTCCCCCTTCACGAATGACACCCATCTTGACGATGAGTTTGACAGCCCGGACTAGGATGCTTCACATTGTTCTACGTTTCACTGCCGTGAATGAATGTATATTTTAACGTTTATGAATTGTTTAAATGCTTAATGATCCTGTAATTGCAATGTCATCAAATCTACCAACGTTAGTGGTCGTTAAAAGAACATATAAGGATAGCTGTACATTAATAATGTTTGACAGTGTTATCTGAAAAATGTCGTAAATATGGCGTACAGAAAGTAGGTTACAGGTTCCTGTCGGAGCGTGAAGCAACTAATGTTTTTACAATCTTGAATGTGTGATCTATAGGTATATATGGCAAATGGTGATGTCAAGGTCAAAGGTCAGTCAATATACCGGGGTTAGCCTTTACTCATTATATCTGGTAAGATAATCATATTCTGTTCTCCAATGTTGTATAAGAAGGTGTTGATGAGATCGGACACTCACCACGTGACTCAGTGTCATTTCAGCATTGGAATGCCGATAGCATATATGGTATAACTCACGTCTTCGCCTCAGTTGCGTAGTCCAAAGAGGTGTGGGAGGGGGTGGGGTTTCCACCACTCTGAATTAGAGAATGTTCCTTTTGCGTGTATATAAACTCTTCCCCTTCTCTTGCATTTATCAATAAGTATACATTCATCATTACTCAAAATCTATTTGACTGGGCTGTTATATGAACACTTGAATTCAAAGAATCATTTGGTGCTCAGGTAGACTCCACCTGTAGTGTGGCCGGGAATGAAAGAAGGGTAAAGATATCCCTAACCTTCTACCCTACCGTGTTATATGTGTACAAGGCTGCCTACGGCGTACTCGCATACCACATTGTCCTATATATGATCTTAGCCTAATTATTCAACACGTCAAGTATATAGTGTAAACAAAAAGTACAGTCTAGAATCCTCAGTGGAACAGTTGAAAATACTTTCTCAGAGCTCTCAGTTTACAAATGATATTATTTTGTACACGAACATGATGTCTCTAGCGATATTGTGAATTATCGCCTTTATGAAGGTTGCTCTCGTATCGGTTGAACGATAACCGAATGTGTAGGTATAGTTCGCGTTTATATCTGTTTGTGTAGGTTGCATAGTGAATAATAGGCTATAGAGAAAGAGATGGAAGCTTATATATATTCCGCGACAAGTTCGTTCCTTGATCCGTTTCATACCCGATTGCCCTCGGGTCAAATTTCTAGTTTCAGAACTACAATGATCTTCAATGAGTTTTGTGTCTTAAAAGGCGGTCTATTCACAACACAACGGAATTTCACTTCTTTGAATTGTCAAGTTTTTCAACTTTAATAGCTGTTTCCTCCCAATTATTTGACGGTTTTGATTATGTCCCTTTCGACTGCTTGGTTCTTGGTCTGTTTGTAATCTTTCTTTAGGAACAATGTAGGATAAACACTTGCTAAGTCCTGCTTCCCAGCAGTGCGCCGCCAAACTTACAAAGTTCAGGGTCATGCCACTTGAAATTCAAGGGAAAAGCAATTTGACAGAGTTTCCTTGTGTTGAGTTTATGAGATATCATAGAACGCACAATGATCATGAAAGAACTGCAGCTGTAAACAAGTCAAACCTAAGTCGTATTTGGAATCAATGATATGGAGTTTTTAATTTCACAGGTTTATTTGCCAAGACATAGGCCTACTCTTGATTAATTAAAGACTTTATTAACTTATTCTCCAAAAAGATTTGTTATATGTTGTCCGTCTTGTAGATCCTGGAGACAAGAAGGAAGAAATAAGTATTACATTGACTGCAAATCAATACATCAATCGGAAATGACAAATGATTGCAAAAGTGTATTATTCATGAAATAGTTTTGTAAGACTTCAAGGAATTTTTTGACAACCTGTGTGACATTAGATAGTCTTGTGTATGTGCGGAGATGGCGGGATGATGTTAAGGGGGGGGGGGGGGGGGGGGGGGGGGGCTTTTTTCAAACCCAAAGGATTAACAACAAATAAATATAAAAGAGTCGATAAAAGGGGCGGGTTCATG
>JAAAKB020089512.1:0-13283 GCA_010014835.2 Apostichopus leukothele | reverse complement strand
GGTTAGTCATGTCCTTCCTGAATGTTGAGCCCATGAGGTTGAATGGTGCGAAGGCGTTGCATCCACAGTGTCTCTCTGCTGAGTCGAACTAGGTCACTGCGATTTGACCGACATAAATAATATCTTTATATAGTGGTTTAGTTATGAACCAACTAACGATTAATGCGTGTATATACACTTATATATTTCAGGATGGTACATCGAAGGTAAATGCAGGCTGTACTGAAACTTGTTCTTGTAATAATAACGTCCTAACGTGCAGCTCATACTCCTGTAGTGTTGATGCAACCTGTTTGCAAAAAGATGACGACCACTATTGTTCTTGCAATGAAACCTTCTGGGGAGACGGTGTGACGTGTGCGCATGTGCGAGACTGCCAAGATATTTACGACCATGTTTCCACTGACGAAGGCGTTTACAAATTGTACCCGCTTACTTGGCCAAGCAATCCATTCGATGTCTACTGCCAGGATGGTTGGATGGTGAGTTTCGCTTAAGAAGACATAAACCCAACCACCAATATTGGTATTTGTTATAGAGATTAGTGTCATGAACAACTTCCCTAACACATGCAGCTACGGAAAATCTTATTGCACTTGGGAGATACAACAGAATTTACTGTACCTCACATATAAGGATTAACACTTAATCAAATCTAAATACGACATCATCAAATCACAAGTCCTTCAACTTTTGATGTCTTTATCTACTTAAAGGTATATATTTTTAATGGAAAATGAACGACGAATCTGAAATATTGAAATTCTGGACATGACCTAATGATGGCATCAGAGTTAAGGAAGGTTGGCATTCTATTTGAAAATATGAAAAGATAACAAATAGTATAAGTAGAAGGTTACGGATCGCAGTGATGCTATGAAATCACGAGTACAAAAGTAATGAACGCTATACCAGACACGACTTTTAAACTAAGATATTTCACAAAACGGAACCAAAGTTATTTTAGCTGTTTTGGGGAGGTGTTCTTCAAAATGATATCCGTTATAATGAGTCAAAGATAACGAGTGGTGTTTGTGTCCCCTTTAAGCTCTCTCGATCCAAACGTGTTCAATAATATGATTGTAATAAGAGGGGTGTGTATGAGTTGGTGAGTGTTAATGAATAATATGTGGCGATAATTTAAGTAGTTGTTAATTTAAAAATATATTTTCTTTCAGAAATCCAGCTTTATATCATTTAAATTTCAGAAAAATAGTCCCTATGGTTGGGGTCCAACATGTCGCTGCCTTATACAGATTGTAAAAGCAACATTTTCCTGGTTAACAAAAAAACCAAAATGGTAGCTTGTTCCATTGCATTTATTCCTAGAAATGCTCACTGCCTGCAGAAATATACTGAAATAACTTTATCAAGTATTGAATTCCTTCTTATTGAAGATTTAATTCGGCCATGGTTATATATTTGTATAAAAGAAAATTACCAACTTACTGACTGCGTCTTATCACTGCAAATATGTCACTGGTTATTAAAAGGCTCCATACCAAACATATTAAGGACGCGATTGTATTAAACTGGTGTAATTTATAAAGGATTATATTAATGTAGTTCTTTCAGCATCGATTTAACGGATCCGTTGACTTCCAGCGTGATTGGATAGACTATAAAGACGGCTTTGGAAGTTTGGAAGGTGAATTCTGGCTTGGAAACGAAATGGTTCACTACATATCAAAACAGAGAACATACGAGCTGAGGATCGACTTACTGTTCAGTCCCTTAGATGCCAAAATATATCTTCAATGGAACTCTTTTCGTATTGGCCCGGAATCAGGCAACTATGTGCTAGAGGAACTTGGAGACTACTCGGGGAGCTTCGGTAAAGCACTTTCCTTTCTGTCTATATTCAAAGCAGCCTATACATATTTATGTTTTTCATTCACATTTCGGAATAGTCCTAAATTTGGCCTCAAATCATTGTTTGTTTTTATTCCATGCACTCTCTACGTATTTTTCTACTATGCTATCCAAAATGTAGACATGACTTTGAAATTTATAATTATATAAGCTGTATTTTTGTTTTTGTACTTTTCCTCTTGATTTTGCTTTATTTAGAAAAAGCATACGATTACCTGGATTTCCACAATGGACAACCGTTTACAACACAGGATAGAGATAACGACAATTCCGGCAACAACTGTGCCGTTCGACATGCAGGTGCGTGGTGGCACCGTAACTGTTATGCATCGAGTCTGAACGGTATATATAACGGTGGCTGGGATACTGGAATTTGCCTCAGAGATAGAAGTCAGGCACAACACGAATGTGACATTAAGACCACGCAAATGAAACTTAGACCGTTACTGTAATGGGAATTTAGGAGTAAGCCAGTTCGAGAAAACTTGGTAAATTTGATCAAAACATATAGTCTAATACCTTTTTTATTTGATCTTGCACTGAGTAGATTATCGATATTTATTAATCAATGCTAAACACACACACACATGTTTACTAGGGTAATTCGCGATTACGGACAATAATTGGTAATCAAGTGCTTAAACCATCCATTGGAAATTCCTATACTACGCTAATGACTGTTCACTATACCGGTCAATTCACTCAAAACCAAAGAATCAACTTGGAACAAACATGTAGCCTTAGCAAACGTTAAAGGAATGAAATCCCCCAACAATAGATAGGCGAGGATTTATTTAGAAGATCAATGCTAATTTCGTTATTCCCATGCATATTGAGAAAGCGTAAAAATATTATTATGTTAAAATTCCTTGCGGTTGAAACTGATTTACCCCGTACATAGCATATACCAAATACCCTATTTTAGAAACTAGAACGATGTTGACGCTTGGTTCAATTTATTTTTATTTTCATGTATTGAACTTGGCTGGCCTATAACGATATCACTAGTGTTCGAGATGTTTTAAAAACTTAGTCACTGACACACTTTTTTCTATTCATCAAGTCCATTTAATTGATTAAAATCAATACATTTCTAAACTAGATGTCACAGGATGACATAAATGTTTATCATGTACCGTTGTTTTCTGCTTTTGATAATAATATTTCTATATTTTATTTCATTATTACATTCAATAATTTTTAAGAACGTTTTCAAAAACATCTTTTCTAAAATGACAAATATGCTGTTTATTACAAGCATTTTATGTCGTCATCATTCTTAGTGACATTCTACTATTGGGACGAACTCGACATTTTCTTGTACCTGATAGCAAGTAGCTTAAAGAAAGGCAATATCTATCCAACGATATTACTACATTTGACGATTAACTATTTAACGAATTAACAAAATATTCGAGTGCTTAGAACAAAATTAACAAGTATAATGAGTATACGTTGTCCAATGGTGCAAAGAAGTTAATTTACAAATTTCAACGCTGGAAATTCGGGTAATATAGTCAAGAATGTAGGAAACGTAGGCACATGCACGTTTGTCCGCACTGCCTGTTTCCAGATAACATATCTACTTGTAAACAGAAGGAAAAGCCGTATAGAAAAACGTGATAATCTGTCACTAGTAATTTATTGTGGGCTAATCCATTGTTTTATTGACACCTATCTGGGGGTGGTAGAATCGTCACAAGTATTGTGGATATTTCAAAACCTATCAACAGATGTGGGTAACATGCTGACTGAGAAGAAAGTGTGCGAGGTCAAATGTTACTTCTATATAATGCAAATATGTATCAATCTCATTGATAAATGCTATGTACATCTATAGGAATAGTTTGCCGGTTTGCATTCTCATAACGTATAAACTCGGCGATACTGCAAATGCTAATTCTTTCATCATCTGAGGGTATCAACGCCTGATCATACAATGTTGGATCTGAGGAGGGGGGCGTTGGGTGTTGGGGTGTTGATTGGGTGTGGGAGGGGGAGGGGCGTAGGGTGTGGGTGGGTCGAACGGGTTTGGTTAGGAGAAGAATGTTAATCTGTTTTGTCTAATTACTTGATCTGATCTGCTGATCGACAATTTGAAAGAGAGTAAGTGTAAAAGAAGAGGAGGAACCAGTACAAATAGTTCTTGTGTTTATTTTCTTCTAAGAATGACTTTTTGTTAGAGTGGACTGGACTATTTATCATGAAGAAGGCCGGACGAAATTTACAGTAACATGTTTAATATTTTATTCATTCATAATTATTAACGAATAACAAAAACTTGACTTGACTCAGATGGTACTTGTACCGATCAATGTCATTGATATATTCGTTGGTACAGGGTTCAATCGGGCGGGGGTGGGGGGGGGGAGGGGAGCGTCACACATTCAATTGCAGATTTGAAAAAGCAAACCGCAAAATTATCTCAAAACGTTCTCATAACATGGACGCTCTTATATTCTATACTGCTAATTCCACCATTGATTTTCCCCACAAAACGGCACCCTTTTATTATTTTTTCTTAATTTCTTCTTAAAGTTCTTTACGTTTCAAATACTACAAGTACATTATTCATTACCAAAAATGTAATTAATTTATTTATTGAATGAGGCTACATGATTTTCGTTTCAACAAAACTGAAGGAACATGTGTCTCATGCTCCACCATGGCTCCCATTTATCCTGATTATTTAGCAAACTATGCTCAATTTTCGCTAATAGTTTGACCGCTTTTGTAATATAAATATTTTGACAATGTTTCATACAGTTATAGACACAAGACTTAATTTGACCAAATTGTACAAAAAAGAATATCCAAACAATAGGGAAAGTTTGCAAAATTCTTCAATATATATATTATTTCGCACAGACTCATCAATTCGAGAGTCAACATTCATTTCCGCAATTACATTTTACAGTTTTGTAAATATTCAATACCAAGGAATCACAACATCACTGAATGGTTACAATCGTTACAAATATGAGAAAAGAGGTTAATATTTACAATATCAGAATCATCTCAAAAGTTCAATTTAAATGTGTAATCGTAGTGTTCATACATGCAGAGAATAAAGTTGTTTTAGAAATTCCAATAACATATTTTTATCTGTACTATATATGCTTAACATATAAACTACTTAACTCTTAAAGTACCTTCAACCTACCGTGAAGAAATGAAGCCTAAGTTGTTCCAAAAACAAGTTTCTCTCTCACACTCTCGGTAGATACACACAATGTTGGCTTAACCGATATGTGTAACTTTCTTTGAAATAAGTGAATATGTCAATCTGTGTGTTTGATTTTTTTTATTCCGAAGGCTACATTATTACTAGGCTGCAATTACAAAACACGGGATAGCGGTATCAACGAATGAAAACCGTCACTAATAATTATACCATACCTTGACCAGTGTTATTTAATCTAGATAAATCTTTGAGACATGTGGAAGTTCCAACACTCTCTAATTACAGGTATTCACCATGTTTTCGTCATTTACCTTTAACCAATAAAACTATTAAAGACCACAACGTTGTCTTAAGTAATTATATACATCATATCAAATGCTAAGCAATATACGTATATATATATATATCAAGAGGCAATTCAAGGATCTTATAAAAGCGTGTCTATTGCGCGCTATAGGGTCGTTGAAGCCGACTCCCGTGTAAGGGGTCAGGAACTTCGTCAGAAGAAATGTTTTTAAGTTTTCAGAAGAAAATTAGATACATTTTGAGCCATTTCTATAGACTATACATTAGCCCTTTCATACGGTGTAATCATGTACGTGATATTGTATAGACAAATTGAGATGGGGAATATTATCCGTGATGTCCTCGTTCTTGAATTGACTTAGTTTGTAGTCTACACTAAATTGTGTAGAAACGATGCGATTAAAGAAAACTATATTGTTGGCTTTTTTTCTTTCTACAACACCAATAGACTAACTGACTCGACGTTGAGTATTGTATTACATAATGGGCATTTAGTGTCAAAGATAACTTAAACAGATATGAATACCTAGACGATGATGATAATAATAAAGAATTATTAAGCACGATGTGTATTGTTGAGAGCAGATATACAATATCATGTTTTTGTCACATTTATTACTACATTAATTTTGACTTGCAAAGTCCTGAAAAAGTATTTTGCTTAATAACTGAACCATATATTCGGTCAGTGACTTTTAATGCTGGTTGGTTTTAATGTTTCGTGATCTATTTGTCACCTTTTGCAACAAAAAATTGCCTCAGTTAACAAATCACACGTATTGATGGACGTATTCTTCAGAGATGTTTTATTTTCATTTCAGTTGTAACAATATCGCAGTCAGAAATCATTCGTTCCCAGTCGTAAATGCACAGTCCAGTTTTCCACTGTCTGCCAAGCTGTCCATTGAAATTCGCTGTAGTACATATTATATTATTATCCCCATTGATATTATACCCATTGTACCACCAGCCACCAGCATGTTTCGCCGCGCAACTTATTGATGTAGTGTTATCATTGTCAGTTTCATGTGTTGAAAAACCAATACCACGATGATATCCCATGTAGTCATATTCTGTGTAAAATGAGAAGGAAAAGGTAACCAGCAAAAAAAAACATACATCTTTCTTCTAAATTTACTTTTTTCCGCGAGAAAAATCGAAACTAAAAGAACTTTCATCATGGTCTATTATGACGATTGGGATGACAATGAAGATAAAATGACAATTGAAGACGGAGACGAAAACGAAGATGACGATGATAACGATGGCGACAATGATGACGATGATGACGATGTTGAGAATTTTTTTTAAATTTACGTTTTTTTTTCCTTCTAAATGATGCTAATGCTCCTTAAATATCCGAAAGTGCCAGCCGATCATTAACCCCCCAAAAACAGGTTCCACACTTTATCATGTAGGTTTACAAATTTCTTCCATGGCATATACCGTGCATTTCATTACAGGCTACGATAAAAATGTTTTACTCACCCAAGCTGCCTGTATAACTGCCGAGCTCTTCTAGTGCATAGTTGTTGACTTCTGAACCAATTCGAAAGAGATCATACTGAAGATAGTGGGTAATGTTACTACTGCTGTTCTTAAATTCCATTCTCAGGGTGTAGTCCCGTTGAGCAGTTATGTTGGCTAATTGGTCGTTTCCAAGCCAATGTGAATTAGATTTGCGTCTACGGAAGCCAGATCTGTATGCATCCCAGCCTTTAAAAAAACCCAAGTTATCGACGCGGAGCTGAAAAAACTAAAAAACAACAGCAACAAATAAAATAGGTTGATATCAGTATGCCAGTTAGTTGAGGCTCATTAAGGAAGTATTCACGGTCCACTTGAAGCCAGATTAGTCAAGAAAAGTACTTCTGTGATGTTTTGTATGGAATATACGAATGGTCTATTATTGGAACAGGAAAAGACACTCTCCCCTCACATTTCTAAGTGGATATTTGCAGCCCAGCCATATTGTCAAAGTTTTTTTTGCTCTTTGGAAATATATAGTTTCACTTCGTTCATATTATGTTTAGAACAAAAGCACAAAATAATACTTGTTCTTCAACACTCTGTTCTTTAACGTTGAAGTAAGTAGGTTACGTAGTCCCACGTAGTAAATTTCAGTAAAGAAGTACAATGTGTAGTATGGTATATGTTATTTCTCGTACATAAAACGACAACTATCATGGACATAAACTCAAAAGAAAGTCTTCTTACAGTCCATCCGTCTTTGCAATAAGCTTCAAAAGGTTCTCCTGGCCATGTAAGCGGGTATATCAAGTGAAAACCTTCACTGATTACGCCGTTGTCGTAAAGATCTTGGCAATCCTGTACACGTTTACATACTGTCCCATTTCCCATATAGTTCACGTTGCAATCGCACGACATATCGCCATTATGGTTTTGGCACATCGCATGTTCACTGCATGTTTAGTTTATGCATACAAGAACGTTATTCTCACATGAGCATGTCTCCGTGCAGTCCATGGTCACGTACGATCCGCCATTCTTGATACAGAGAAAAAGTGAATAAATATGAATATAGTGTTGCCACTGTGATGATATCACGTAGATTACATCTCTGGAATAGTGTTCTAGTCTGTTTTCAAGGAAAACATTACAACTTTAAGGAATTGTTTTTCATATGACCTTTATTTAGTTCGTCCAGACATATGCACAGGTGTTCGATTATGTCAACCTGGGCGTAGACGGAGTATTACTTGGAAAGTTCTTGGCTTCACTTTTGATTGGCTATGGGGAGCAATATGCTGGATTTATTATTGAATGAGAAGGGTCTCACAATTACTTTGTTATTTAACATGAACAGCCTTTAATAATATCGCTTGATTAAATCTACTTTTTTATGTTTTTAATTCAACTTCATGATCTAAGACCAGAAGGAGAGAATGAATCATCATAAGATCAACAGGTATTTTGTGTCGTCCATTGTAGAGTTATAACTTCGTGAATTAATAAGATAATTTTGTAGCTTGATCACTATGGAAATCTTAAATCTGTTCAGTACATTTACCCGAACAGCAGAAGAAGCTACTACTGTAGTAGCACGACAATTGCAAAGAAATAGCAAAAGTGACGTCATTTGTTTATTATCACCTACTATAAAGACATGTCCACTGTTTCCGTCAATGAAATTCAAATATGTGACATTGGCAAGTGGAGAAACTTTCCTTTTATCTGTGTTTTGTAAAACCCTACAACTGCTACTTTGTTGGGACAAAGAAGACTGTTTTTGGCGAATACGATTGTAAAGGAACGCACATGATGAGTAGACTAATAACAGTTAATTACGAATACCGGTATGACTCCTCCCGTTTCGTGATAACACCCACAAGCACTTTCCGGTTTGCAATTCTGTCCGAGTAATAAAAAGCCGGCTGGACAAACGCATGTTCTTCCTTCAGTACAGTTTATATGGCAGCCAGACCACCCATTAGGGTCTTCACATGTACCCTGGCATACACAGTCAGCAAATACTTGATTCAAAGGGCATGATGGCCTAGTGGTCGCCGCTGAAAATGGAATATGGAATATGTCATCAGGATGTTAAGGCAATGTTCCCTTCGGTGTCATTCACATATTGTGCGCGTAATATTTTCTTGGTAAATAAAAGCATCGTTTATTTTAACATAATGCTCTTTTTATATCCTGATCGAAGTTAAGAATAATGCATAGAGTTATAGACGTTTCATAACTGACTTGTCACTATCAGCACCGCCCTGAAACGCTGACACGTAAATGTATAGCCAAATCTATTGCATTTCCTACACTCCTACAATAATCAAATCAATCAATACTTGTATGATGTAGAAAAGTTTAAACACGGTCGTAATCATAAAAACGGTCGTCTTTATAAAAATCGTCGAAATCAATCAAAATGTTACCTTGTTATTGCTCTATGATGGAACTACAAATTTCCATTTTTTAAAGAAGAATGAGCGAGTTATAATATACTGAGAAACTGTCTCAGCACTACTGCCACTGCCTTTCACGTTTATCAAAACTAACATCTGTTAATAAATTACGTCAATGTTCCAAGTAAGTGACCAAAGCGTCAGATGATACTATCAATTTAAACACACTTTATTTTATTTATGTAATTAATACGTTGCTGAATTGATTTCATCCATCATTTCTCTAACTAAAGATTAATTATAGCTTAACACCATTTTTAATAGAAGTAACTATATCTGCAAATTCCAGTACGATATTTTAAAAGGTCAATAAATTTAACAGATAGTTGATTTATTTTTTTCGTTACGTAGCAGATACCTGTTCAAAACATTCCGAATATATGGATACTTAAGCTTTCACTCACACAAAAGATATAACAAACTTTCCTATTGTGAAGTTTATATGCACAACTCTTTATTACAGACTTTAGTTGAGATTAAAACACTCTTACTTAATTTAATTTAAAAAGGGACCTACCTGTGTTTGACATCATAGAAGAAACCCCTGGAGAAGTCTCATCAAACATACCATTGTTTTGACCGTCTTCTAAAAACAAACATATTTGATTGAACAGTAAACTATCATGTTAATTGTCAAACAAAAACATCTATAATCATTTATGTGAGGTACGAGTTAAGGAAACTCGACTCCAAAATCATCTTCGCAATACATGTTGTATTATGCAATCGCATTTAGACACGAAATAATGATAGAAGATAAACAAAGACTTCCACTTTCATTTACATACACTATTTATATACAAATATACAAACAGAATAACAAGGACTTCCATATTCAGTTACATAAAAAACATATATATAAATAGAATAACAATGCCACCAAAGGTTCAGGTGATACTATACGATATTACAATCACCATATCATTTAATGCTCATCGGACCCGACTTTAGTATTAAACAACTTAAATCTAGGGGCATTGTCATCCAATTGAATTGTAATCTCTTGAATGTCGCGGTGGATTTCGATCCCAGCCAACTGTGAACATGGCCTTTCTTGAGTGTTTACTATATAGACATTGAATTTAATTTCTCATCTACACAGTAGATCAGTATGAACTATAGTATCTCACTCATGTCCTCACATGAAGTTCGGTCATCAGTTAAAACTTACTCCCCATCCGCGGGATACTTTATTCAAACTTAATCAACTGCCTGGATGGTTTTACCTACAATATAGTTCATCGGTAACAACCATAATACTTTGATATAAAATACGAGGTATCCCCCGAAAGTCTATCCGGACCAGGCAATGAAATAACCGGGATTCACATTTCATGCGATTTATCATCTCAATGCATGCGCATAGTCTCGTGAAGCTTCACTAGACTGAGAGACGTATGTCCACGTAAGTCTACCATGCACTACATCGAGAGACGTATGCCAACGTAAGTTTACCATGAACTACACTGAGAGACGTATGTCCACGTAAGTCTACCATGCACATTTAATGTCCACCACCTGCTTTGCTAGAAATCCAAGGAATGCATCCATGCATAATTTTGATAAGCGGGATTTTCAAAATATGCGTTATTGTTATTTTTCATTAGTCCCACAATGAATAGTAAGGTTTTATCCTCACAGAGAAATACATTACTCTGAAGGGAAGTGACAAGCCAAGTTGACATATTTTTTTTTTAAACGGGTTCTCTGATGTTTGCCGAGAAATTTTCGAAAGAATGTTTCGATAGCAAAGTACATATTCATATTCTTAATACTTATCGGCTTGCTGCGTTCTTACTTTACGTTGTGTTGATATTTTCCCCACGGTATATGTTATGAGTGAAATGGTGTATTATACTTGTATTTTGGATTCATCAATTGTAGTTGTAAAATAATATAGTCATTATAACTAATGAATTTGTTAAAATCAGTCTTCGATACATGTAATAATGATATGCAACCTAAAAACAAATACATTTATTTCGAGCATTTCGTTAGACTCATAACCATTTTGTTAACATAACAATATACGAAAGCAAAAAGTGTTGTCCATATTATTCTTCAAACATTTCATGTAGGACGTAAAGATGACTCAAATTATGTCGGTGACACTGCCTAGAAAAATTAAACTTAATATATTACTTACATTTAGTATTCGCATACAATACTCCTGATATACAACCCGGCAACGAGAACTAATATCGGGCATTTCGTTTGACTAAGTTATTACCATTCTTTAACATATATAACAACACTATACGGAAGTAAATAAAGTTTGTTTATACACAATAATATATAAAAAGTGAGTTTTATATCAGTGAGTCTGTTTATAGTAACAGATAACTGAACATCCGCTACCATCAAAAAAATTAAGTGGTTCGTTTGAACCGAAAATCATCATATATACATTTCCTTCTAAAACAGATTTATTTGGTGTCTTGGTGATTTTTCATTCCCTTTGGGGAAATACTCAGAGGGTTTCATGCCAAATAGAGTTTATGTTTAAAGAGGATGGTTGTAAATATATCATCACTATAACTTTACATGAATTAGTAAAGCGTTTAACTAAGATTCAGTTATTTCGGGATTCTCTATATATTCACCAAACAGTTCATTAGAATTACTTTTATGCATATGACATATACGTTTGAATATCATATGTAAATGAAGATTCAAATTAAATTACTGTTCCTTTTGCAGTGCAAAAAAAAAGTCAGTTTTTACTTCGATACATTTATTACTTGTCTACTTTTATAACTTCTTAGATTACTTAAATAGCGACTGTTACTTACCGGTACTCGGTATTACCTCCATCTGGTTGTTACAGTTACCATCACAGGGAATAACGGCATCTTTAAATGACTGTGGTTTTGTGCACTTGAAAAAAGCTGAAATCATAAGAACCGTTACTTTAAAGATCATCATCGAGCAGTTACATAACGAATATTTACTACAAGTATAATAACTGATCCGTGTTCGCTGATTCATGCTTTTTCTTTAAATTCACAACGTCAAAGTAATGAGATGAGATGTAAGATCTACTTTCCGTTATTCTACTTACCAACGCTTCCCGCCATCGAAGAATAAATGCAAATACCAAGAAGGAAGCAATGAAAGATACACGAAAACTGAATTTCACTCATCTTCTTTTTTCAATGTTTAGTAGAAACTAAGAGTTTTTCTGGATAATTCAAGCTCATCAATGTTCTAAGTTACTTTGAAAACCCTCGTGTTGCTACGCAGATACCGAAGTTTGAGGGAACACACAACCGATCACGTGATTCAAGTTCAGCATTATTGTTAATGTTAATATTCGCCAAAAGCGACAAAAGAAAATGGAAACAGCCACGCTATTGATCGAGAGATATTGACGTCGTTTAAAATACAATATGAAGTTTACTTCTACAGAATTATACGCAGAGACACAATATTAAAAATCTATGACATATAATCAATAAAAAGACCTATATCTTTATAATTAATTAATTGATATTAATGTTGTCTTATATTTGTGATTTTTGGGGTCGTGTTTTTTTAATATTTGTGTATGTGGTAACGCGCTGTTTGTTATATCAACGAGGGTTCTTGTTTTCACAGCCGACCTAGATTGAATAGAAAGATTCGCGTTGATTAGGAAATAACTGCTTGTGTACGAAATCACTAATGTTTATGACCTTAAAATATATCATGAACAATTTTGTAGAATTACCAACGGTTTGGATTTCTGGCAAATTATATTGGTGGAACTTCCGCGAACGAAGACAAATCTCCCGCAAACAAAGAGTAAGAAATAAATGAGCAGTATGAATGAACGATTATGTTAGACAACATTTCTTTAGGATCTGCACTAACATTTACAAATGACAGTAAATTAACATATACATGAAGTGGAAAATATTCTTCTTTTGTGAACTGGTGAGGTTGAAACGTTAATTTTAACCGACAGAGCACTTACGCAGGGTCGTATCCAGGGGGGGGCGCAACAGGCG
>JAAAKB020089402.1:0-13286 GCA_010014835.2 Apostichopus leukothele | reverse complement strand
CAAGGCCCCCCCCCCCCCCTCAGAGTCCAATCATTGATACTGTAGCTATGTCAATATTAATGCATCTATTTGCTGTTTCTCCATATTAACCAGAATGTTCTCATTGATAAACCATGACAGTAGCACCTCTGTGTTCCAAGCTCTCTTTCTTCATTGGGATAGAGGACGTTAGAGGAATGTCATCCTTCTAAAACTGTAGTAAGAAAGTATTTTAATTTCTTTTACAGGTTGAAGAGAGGCCTACCATTTCTCTGCTGGTTGCAGGATTGAAGAAAGACGTACAGGGTCTGGTAGCCGAGGTATGAATGTAAACTGACGTTTATATAAATAAATAAATACCAAAAGGCTCAATTTTTTGTTCATATTTCAATATTGGTCTAGAATAATAACAAACATACCAACACTGTTAGTTGACAACCGTACCTCAATATCTTGTCCCTAACTTGAGATATGGTCAATTATTTTTCTAACCCCTATCTTCCCTTACTCCATAAAGTGGATCACAGTCAAGGGTCTGTGATGTCATCTGGGCAAATGGTCTTCAAAAGCTTAACTTTGGCTATTATAATCTTCTTGTTGACTTTATCCTTCAAACCTGAAAAACATTTCGAAGGTTTTGCTTAGCTGTCAATGTTCTCTGTTCGAATTTCATATCAAAATCCGACTCTTTTGTAGAAATATTTTTTTACCTCTGTGGCTAAATTTGATTGAAATGTTATAAAGAAAAAGACCAAAGATGTTTCTAGCTCAATCGCTCGCGATGACATCATTCACGGTGCTGTTACCAGATCTCATTTGCAAAATATCACCAAAAATTAACATATTTATTTCTTCATAATGCAAGATGCTATGAGGTTGTGGTGTTGACCCAAAGGTACAGATTTTATTTTTAGCCATTTGCTAAAGCAAGCAGCTTCAGCCAATAGGAGATCCAATTTCCAGTTAATTGATAACCGAATCTTAATATTTATGATTTATTGATTAATGTTCCCAGGGCATGGTGCTGACCTGGGACAACTACAGACTGGATACTTATGTACAGAAGCTTGCAGATGCCGTCTTTAACCACCAAGAGAAGGTAAGATTAAAGGAATTGATTTTATTCTATCTTTCTCTCTCATTCCTTCTTGTATTTTCTAGTATTAATATGTAAGAATTTTACTTTAGGATTGGGAGCAGGCATCAATCCAGAATAACAAGATTTCCAAACTAAGTTGAGAAAAGGTCTGTGTGGGTGTTCGCATGTGTGTGTATGTGTGTGGTGATTGAGGGGTGGGTATTGTAATTTCTCAAAATATACTGTCATAGGAAAGCTTAGTAAACAAATTTGATCAAATTAGAAACTAAGCTGCAAATAAACAAAAAAGAAAGAAATCTGGAAATCTTATTGCTTTCGAAAATTTAACTGGATAACATTGGTTAGATGAGTGCTAGTGTTGTGTAGCAGCATGTAACATTGGTTAGATAGAAGCTAGTGTTGTGTAGCAACAGATAACATTGGTTAGATGGGAGCTAGTGTTGTATAGCACCATGTAACATTGGTTAGATGGGAGCTAGTGTTGTGTAGCAGCAGATAACATTGGTTAGATGGGAGCTAGTGTTGTGTAGCAGCATGTAACATTGATTAGATGAGTGCTAGTGTTGTGTAGCAGCAGATAACATTGGTTAGGATGGGGGCTAGTGTTGTGTAGCACCATGTAAAATTTGGTTAGGTAGAAGCTAGTGTTGTGTAGGAACAGATAACATTGGTTAGGATGGGAGCTAGTGTTGTGTAGCAGCATGTTACATTGCTACTCCCTGTCTTGTTAAACCTGCTCATATTTCATTTTCCCATCTTTGTGTGTGTTTTTTGAAGGTTGATGATCTTCTTCTGGTGGAAGAGAAGATAGATCAAGAAGTGAAGGCCCTGGATACCTGTGACTATAACTCAGACACCTTCGCAGAGATCCTCTCCCGCATCCAGAAACTGGTAGATGACCTAAACTTGCGATCCTACTCCAACCTACCTCAGTGGGTAGCTACTCTGGATGAAGAGGTCAGATTATCTTCCTCTACATTCATTCAAAAAAAATTTAGCTGATGTATTCTTTCACAAAAAAAAACCTTGGTGGATTGATAAAAGGTATGGTGTCATCAAACAGACAGCTCATCCTTTGTCTGCATCTACAAGGTAACTTAGCAACAGTGGATAATGAAGTTGTAAGTTCAGGTAGACATCCAAAACTCTTCATTGCTTCAAGCATGTCATAAAGGTAGGTTTTCATGAAACATTAAGTACTAAAGATATACGGTTCCTTGCTGGTTGAGGATCCCATCAATTTGCTAATTTGTGATCAAGTGTCCAAACAATTGTTGAGGTGTATTATGATGTCATCGACCTCCCTGATTTGTTCTTCTGTGATATCAGAGTTGTGATCCTCTTCTTCATTTGTGAAGTGTCTTGGTTGCTCAATACCTCACGAGTCAAATATTTCTACCTCTGTTCCTACCTGAACAGGTCGAGAAGCGGCTAGCAAGAAGGCTGGAGGCCGGTATTCAAGCCTGGACTCAGTGTCTGTTGGGAAAGAACCAGGACTCGATGGAGGACAGCATGGACACGGACGCACCAGTCAAACACAAAGCCGGTGGTGATCCTCAGATTGAGGTATAGAGTCATTACATCTATAGAGGAATGAGTGGGGGGGGGGAAGTAAACCTCCCATTGTATTATTCCCAGGGGATGGAACAAGAGTCGTTGAACAAAGTTGTTATTGTCGTGAATCTCTGCCTCTCAGCAAAAAAAAAAAGCAGAGAATAAGATTTCCAACAAATAAACTTTGATATTGGTGAAGGATAGTCTCAATAATTATATTTTCAATTCAGTCTAGAAAGGAGACATACTCAGTTACTAAGAACAAGATTTTCAACAAATATCAATTTTTTTCTTTACACCACTCAGGGACTAGTCCATGAAATTCGCATCACAAACCAAGTGATGTACCTTAGCCCTCCTATCGAGGAGTGTCGACACCAGCTGTTGCAACAGTTCTTTGCCTGGGAGAGACACATCCTAGCCCAGAGGAGACTAGAGAGCTCAAGATACCAGGTAAATTATTTTTATTTTTTTTTATCTCATTTTATCTCATATTGTTATTGGAAGTAGGCATTTAGGTGAGTCAAGAAGCTTACCGAAAGTACCGAGCATTATTCAAAATAACATTGTACTTGATGAAACCAAGACACCCGCCTAGTTTTTAAAAAAAAATGTTTTTTTTATTTCTTTACTTTTTTTTAATAAATGAAGATTAAAGCTGAAAACTATAATTAAAGATTCCACTCAGTTATCAAAATTTTGTTGTCCTGACACCTCTTCCTGACACCTCCTGACACCTCTTCCTGACACCTTGTCTTGACACCTTGTCCAGACACCTCTTCTTTGGTGTTTAATCATCATATATGGAAAGGACATAATAAAAAAGATAGAAAAATAAACTAAATGTGAACTTTATTATTTGAAATGATACAGAGCTAATAAAAAGCTTATGAATTTAAATTGTTAATATATGATTTCAGGATTGCCATAGCACTGAATAATTGTTACAACATGACTGTGTCTTCCTAACCGTCCTAGGTTGGCGTTGAGCAACACGATGGCAAGGCTGCCACATACCGCTCTCTGCTATGCAAGCTGCCATCTGGACAGGGTCTACTGGAGGATGGTTATGCAGCCGTGGAATCTATCGTCAAAGAAGTCAACACATACGTCAATGTAAGAACCAAATATATCTCTACGTCATATTGCAGAATGTCTGACAGTCCAGCTGTTTAATTCACATCCATTGACCCTCTCAGTAATTAGCTCAGTCATGTATAAGAACTACAATAAAATATGAAAAAGAAATTTGTGTAAAATTAAGTGTTTATTAGGGATGGTTTATGATTGTTTTCCATACAGCTAAAGACTTGCAAAATTAATTGTGTATTACAAAAAGTATATAAAGGTATTACATGAAAAGTTGTGTATTTATAAAAATGGGACATTAAAAGCCTGATTTTGATAAATTAGGATAATTAAGTAAGAGTATGTGTACATTGCTGTCGGTACAACAGCAGTTGCGTGAGTTTGTACTAACTCTAATAGTAAAGTACTGTTTATGGAACTGCTCAAGGAAATGTTACTGTCTCCAAATTTGTTACAAATTTTTGCTGTATTTTTATGGTAAACAGATTTATGATTTTGGTGAATTTTTGTTTGTTTAAATGTACCCCGAATTTGGTTTTTACTGTACTTCATCATACAGTGATGATGATATAACCATTTTATGCAATGAATGTCTTTATTCATTAATAGGTCTGGCTACAATATCAATCCCTGTGGGACATGCAACCACACAACGTTTACAGCAAACTGGGGGAAGACACCAATAAGTGGATGAAGTTGCTGACAGAAATCAGGTTGGTGGTTATGCAATCATTTTACTTATCATGTTTAAATTCTTGTAAGGCCATGGGTGGGGAGATGGGGGAGAGGGAGACTGGGTCAAAGGGGAGGGATCATCTTGCCTGTGCTTAGTTTGCCTCGATGCATGAGTTCAGACTTGTCATTTTGCGGTCCAATGGAATGTATGAACAGGACAATGCCTCCTTAGGGTGGATATGGACCGGTGTATGTACAGGAATGCTTTGAGACTTTCTTGCTCTTTTATGTTCCGGCTAATAAGTGTCACAGGTCTGTTTAGTAGTCTGTAAATGATTAGCGTCTCCAGTCTGTGACAGACACCTAGCAACCAACACAGGTCTGAGAGTCTTGAAATGTTGCTATTTCCAATTGCTCTCAGCAAAACTTGTAAGTTTTTCATTTTAATTAAAGGTGCATCAATAATGGAAAGGAAAGTAATGTTAAACTAGTTTATCCACAGGTTTGACAAAAACAAATGTTGACAAGTGTTTTAGTATTTAGTTTAGTAAACATTAAGTAGGTCCAATTAAAGAGGCTTTGTTACTCTTTATTATCGGAGAAGAGAGTGTTTTATGTGACATTTTTTGTTCACTTCTTCAATAGACAATCTCGTACAACTTTTGACAATGCGGAGACAAGGAAGGAGTTTGGTCCAATAGTCATCGACTATGGAAAGGTAAGACATGATAACAGGTCTACCTCCAATCATTCTGACCCTACCCGCCCCCCCCCTTCCCTAATCCTTCAATTAGTACACATCTTGTGTTAGCAAGTCATTCTTATAGTTTTATGGTTTTATGGCGTTAGGAAGTTAGGACATTTATGGGCTGACTGATCGTCAACAGATCTTGTTGAACCCGTTACTACTTGATGGACATTGCTGAGCCTTTCAGAGTTGTTGAGATGTTGTGCAGATTGGGGATGTGGTGGGGATCAGGAGTAGACTCATAATGCAATGTAAATCCTTTAAAATCTTCACGTCACTTACCAGCAGTCCTCCTCCACCCCACCACCTCCAGTGTCTACTTAAACCAGTGTTTATATAATGTGTACCTTTCATCTATTTCATACACAGGTCCAATCCAAGGTCAATATGAAGTATGACTCTTGGCACAAAGAGATCCTCAGCAAGTTTGGCAACAGACTGGGATCAGAGATGGCAGAATTCCACGCTGCTCTATCCAAGGTGAGAGGTTTAGAGGAGGGAATTAAAAGAAGCTAACCAATTATTACAGACACATCTACCCTACACACCACTGGCCAGACACATTGTCACTTCTACAATGTGACCGATCTCAATTATCACAGATAAGGGAGTGACTCTATCCGTGCATCTAGCCTACACACCACTGGCCGGACACATTGTCACTTCTACAATGTGACCGATCTCAAATTATGGTAGCGGGGTGTTCAGGAATATTGTTTGGAAAAGTGTCTAAAAACCCCCCAAAAAATCAAATATAGCAAGGTGCTGTTTGCAAAATAAATGGTATGCATCTTTTGCAATTGTGTAGTGATCTTGGACTAATTTGCATGAATTTATGATTTTGGTATATAATTATCCCAGATAAATAAATGTCCCTGACAATTATCAAACACTTAAAATGCTGCAAGTGAATTGGTTAATGATGTCTGTATGCTCTCTATCTCCATCTTCTATATGATATATTACAGTTTGCTTTCATCTGTTATTTTGGCCATAATCTGCCTAAGCATAGTTTTATCCCCCATCCTGTCATTTTCTTTCCTCTGTAGTCTCGTACAGAGCTGGAGCAACACTCGGTGGACACAGCCAGCACTTCAGATGCAGTCAGCTTCATCACCTACGTGCAGAATCTCAAGAGGAAGCACAGAGCCTGGGAGAAACAAGTTGTGGTAAGTTACCTCCAGATGCAGGCATGAGCTTTTTCCGCGAATTCGCGGAATATCCATGATTTCTTTTCTACCTCGGGGACAAATACTATTATCCTAACACACTGTAGCATACACAAACTGGAGCCTATACCGCAATTTTTGCAAAGTTCACGGTTTTAAGCTACGGCGTTTATTATTTATTTTGTTATGAAAGACGGGATATGATGATGATGATATAAAGAGCACATAATGAGCACATTCTTCTGGCATTGCTTGGTTTTGACAGACCTACCAGGGCGGACAGAAACTCCTGGAACGCCAACGATACCAGTTCCCTACCAACTGGCTCTACGTGGACAACATCGATGGAGAATGGGGTGCGTACAATGAAATCATGAAGAGGAAAGATGGCGCTATCCAACAACAGGTAAGAAGGATACACAAACTCTGGTCATTGTTGTTATGTGTGCAGTATGTCTTCTCCATAGACTTACACTGACTTTCTGATCTTTGATGGAATGAGGTGTAAGGATTAAAAACAAAAAATTCAAAAAACAGACCAATGGTGGGAGTGCAATGTCTTGAGTAGGAGTACAAGTACATGAGTTTTACTGTTGCTTAGTTCAAGTAAATAACCCATAAGTATAAATTTAGGTACGAGTAAATAACCCATCAATATGCATATAGGTTTGAGTAAATAACCCATGAGTATACATATAGGTGTGAGTAAATAACCATGAATATGCATATAGGTACAAGTAAATAACCCATGAGTATACATATAGGAATGAGTAATTAACCCATGAGTATACATATAGGAATGAGTAATTAACCCATGAGTATACATATAGGTAGGAGTAAATAACCTATTAGTATGCATATAAGTACGAGTAAAAACCCATGAGTATGCATATAGATGCAAGTAAATAACCCATGAGTATACATATAGGTACAAGTAAATAACCCATAAATATGCATATAGGTATGAGCAAATAAACCATGAGTATACATGTAGGTACGAGTAAATAACCCATGAGTATACATATAGGTACCAGTAAATAACGCATGAGTATACATATAGGTACAAGTACAGAAAAGTATACTCGAATTTGAGTACAGACTCAAGTACTACAAATCTGCTTCAAAATAATGGGATCTCAGAAAAGATGTATTTTGAAATATTTTGATTTTACTAGCTAGTTGTTGCCATAACTTATTTACATGTTTTTTAATGAAAGGAAGTTTTTCTCATAGAGGGCAACACTGTCCAAAATCCTTGCACATTGTTTGTTTTCTTTTTCACACTGATTAACAATAATTTAATTCTGTAATTAATTAAAATTTGAATGATCTCTCTCTCTTGTTTCAGGTGGCCAGCCTGCAGATGAAGATCGTCTCTGAGGATAAGACAGTTGAGTCTCGTACCGGTGAACTCCTGACCGAGTGGGATAAAGACAAACCAATCCAGGTAAAATACAGTTAGAGAGGCTGGACTATATGTTTATAATAATTAGTTAAGGAAACTTAATACAATTCTGTTCACATGGATTGTTTCTGTGGTAGTAGATTGATGCTGCATTGATGTTACTTTGAGGTATTTCACTTGAAAAGGTGTGATTTTGAACACAGATTGAGACAGATTTGCCAATTTTTACTCTTTGCCAAACATTACCCTACATTACCACATGTTTTTCCTGGGGAAAAAAGTATTAGAAACTCCAGAACACAGATTGACACAGAATATGTTACAACCTATGGCGAGAAGTCCAATGCATGGTAATATGTGTACTAGCAAGCTTTATGGGGCATAGTTGCCTATTTTTGTATTATTCTTGGCCTGGACTGTCTCAGGTTTACCTATGGTAGGAAACACACATTTGTCACACTTTGTTTCATCTGTCAAATCCACACATAGTGCAGGTTTAAGTCGCACACTTTGTGTTTCATCTGTCAAATCCACACTTAGCACATGTGTTCTACCTGTGGTCGTGCTTGATCACAGGTGAAGTTGCCACACAAGTTTTGCTCTTCCATCAAATATTAACACTTGTCCATGGCCTGTACCTTTTGCCTTCGAAAAATGTACCAAGGTCTAGCCTCATTTGCATATCAATTATATTTATATGCAAATGAATTTGTTGTAGTAAAATACCAGAGTACAAAAAAAACTGCTGTATACATTTTTTTGGCAATATTATTTGCAATAACATACCTGACAAGTTTGTATTCATTAGTTGTTGGTTTTACCTTCAAATGACGTCTGGAAAAAAATTCTACTGACTCCGCCTCTCCCTTCCTCTTGTCGCACCTGTAGGGTGACTTGAAACCAGAGTCTGCCTCTAACTCTCTCACCATCTTTGAGGGTAAATTTGCTCGTCTCAAGGAGGACAGAGATAACATTGCTAAGGCAAAGGAAGCTCTGGAATTACAAGAGATCGGTGAGTCTAGTTTATCTTTCATTTATCTTACCTCAGAGATAACCAAGTTATTTATAACTTACACGACAGTCATGTAAAGTAGCTCGCTTGTATCATTATTCTAGAAATGGTTGATATGAGCTAATGGCAAACTGGAGTGGTCGAGTGTAAATACCCATGAACTTGGAAGAAATCAGATGTACAAAACATACATCAAGAATTGATGATGAAGGTATATTTATAGATAAGTGAGAATAAGTTGAAAATAATGGAAATGTAGAATATACATCCTTTGGCAAAAACGCGAGCAACGTGTGTGACTCTCACTCTGTCATGTTGTAGGTGTGGTCAGTCCGAGCGAGGAACGAGTCCAGGTGGCTTTAGAGGAACTCCATGACCTGAAAGGTGTTTGGGTGGAACTGTCCAAGATCTGGGAGCAGATTGATGAGCTCAAAGAGAAGACCTGGCTCTCTGTGGCTCCAAGAAAGGTAAACAACATCTTTGTCCATCTTTGTCCCCTCCTATTTTATATCACAGAATATACCTAGGTTCCATCCATCAGTTACCTGAAACTAAAAATGTCTGAATACTATCCAAAAAGCAAGTACTTCTGCAAAAGTAATTTCTCAAAATAAAACTAGTGTTGCTGGCATAATTGCAAAAATCAAAACATCTACCAGCCTGTGTTTTCCTGCCAACCTGAAAAAAATTGTGACTACCGCTAGACAACTTAGGGCTGGACAGACTATTCTTGGTTTGAAATAGGTGCAACATGCATGTGATATTTCAGGTACAAGAATCAACAGATGTACCACTGCTTGAGGAACGTGGGTTTACCTATAAATTCGTTTCTAAGCCCATTAAACTCATTTATGTGGATTTTATGAACTCTGAGGAGAGGTGTTTTTCTTTATAAAGTAGGTATGTATGTACAGTTCAGCATTGTCTAGTGCAGGATGGAAGGGTGGTTTGGATGTATATGTTGAATCCTTAACATTTTGTGTATTATTCTGTTGGAAAGTGCAAAAATTTGATTGTTACAACAATTCTGAATTTCTTCGTATCACCTTACAGCTGCGTCAGAGTATCGACGGCCTACAGAATCAGCTGAAGGGAATGCCTGCTCGACTGAGACAGTACTCCTCATATGAACATGTACAGCGACTTCTCAAGGGCTATGCTAAGGTAAGGCTTCTACATGTAATGTATTGTTAGATGATATATTGTACTTCACCCCACGTTAGAAATGTAAGGAAGTGTGCGAGTGAGTGCAGGTGTGCGCTCACTTACGGGTTCAGCACCTCATGAAAGTCATAAAAACATTAACCTTCATCAATAAAAGAACTATAGATTCATAGAAGTGGTGTTTCATATTCACAGAGGCAATGCTCAACGTCCTTACGAATGCTCTGTGGTTTCTTATTCATAGAGGCAGTGTTTTAATATTGGCTTCATTTTTCTGTTGCAGGTGAACATGTTGGTGACCGAGCTGAAGTCGGAAGCTCTCAAGGAACGCCACTGGAAACAGCTGATGAAACAACTGAGGGTCAGCTGGGTGCTCTCAGAACTGACCTTAGGTCAAGTTTGGGATATTGACCTCCAGAAGAATGAAAACATCATCAGAGATGTTATCAATATTGCCCAGGGTGAGATGGCCCTGGAGGAATTCCTCAAGCAGGTGAGGAGATTATTCAATAACTGAAAGTAGTATTTTATCTGTGAATTTATTATATTTTATATTTAATTTATGTGTATTTTTGGTAGCATGGATGTGCTAGTTAGTGAAGAAAAAGCTTTATTGTTTGGGATTACCTTTGCAGTGTCTCATCCACTTGACTTACCTAGTAAAAGATGTAGTTTTCTCAAATGTCATTTATCATCTAAAATGAAAAAAAAATCATCTAAATTATTCATGTCACCCATGAAAGAATTTTTTTTTTATAGTTTTAATGTAATTTTATATAGTTTAATTTGACACTATACAGGAAACATATAACTATCATAGAATATATAATAATGAGCTGAACAAGACGATTCCTTAAAACTTCAACAGTTGCGTTGTATTTTGTGTTTCATATCTTAACTTGTGTATTTCTCTTAATTCATGACATTTTCGATCGTAACTTGATTGGATCAGGTTTACAGACGACTGATTTTTGTGACTACTCTTGTGCATTTTGACAGGTCCGTGAGTCCTGGCAGAATTACCAGCTAGAACTCATCAACTACCAGAATAAATGCCGATTGATCAAAGGCTGGGATGACCTCTTCACAAAGGTCAAAGAACACATCAATAGTGTTGCAGCTATGAAGCTGTCTCCTTACTACAAGGTCAGTTAAAAATTTTTTTAATTAAAAGACACTTTTTCTTACCGATGTCTCTTCCACTCGCATTCATTGAATGAGGGTTTAAATCATTCAGATAATATAATCTATGGCTGTTAAGCATCAGTCTGTTATAAAGGTGGGATTCAAAAAATGTCATCCTGAAATAAAGCCCCCAGATGCCTATTTTTGTATGGATGAATTTTGTATTGATCTCTTTAGACAAATATATCAGTCATCACATAGTGTACTCTTTTGTAAGTTTCTTCTGTCGTGAGATTCTTCATACGTTTGATGTCTGTTACATCGCAAAGTAGACATCTATCTTTTAATCTTATTCCTATAAAACTTTCATAATAGATTTACCTATTGTCGTAATTTACATATATTTACATCTGGCCAGAGTTTGTTTGTCATACTGAGTAAGCTAATAAAAGGCACTTTTGCCATGTTTTGGATGGAAAAATTGTTTCGTAGCATCGTCTCAGAACAATTCCCAATTTGTAGAAATTGAAAAGAAAAAGAAAAAAAAAATGAGTGAAAATTTTGTCTCTTTTGTGAGAATTGCTCTAGAGTATTTTAGTTTAATAATACATTGATAATGTTTCATGATAATGCACACAACTGTCGTTAATGAGGATGGTAATGTGTTTTCTTGTTTCAATTATGTCAGGTGTTTGAAGAAGAAGCTCAAACTTGGGAGGAGAAACTGAACCGCATCAATGCCCTGTTTGACGTCTGGATAGACGTGCAGCGTCGATGGGTTTATCTGGAAGGAATCTTCACCGGTAGTGCAGATATTAAACATCTCCTGCCCGTCGAGACCCAACGCTTCTCAAGGTACGGTCAGCGGTATCTTTCACTCTACTTACAGGAACCAGGGGGGAGAGGGGGAGGGGGGTCCATTCTGTGATCTCTTCGTTTTTCACAAATGGATACGGTCGATTCGTTACATTTTGTGGTATTGGGTTACAAAGTATTTCCTAGCCCTACTACCGTCCACATACGATGCTGTTATATTCACGAACCTAGTCAGTTTTCTGTCAATTTTCAATATGTTGACAACCGCATCTCACATGACTGCATGACATCAAATTCAGCAGGTGTTTCTAGAAAACGATAATTAAAAGGTATCGGACGACACAAAATACAAGAAAGAGTGTTTTTAGCTGGTAAGACATTCTTATTCGTGAATTGTGAATGGGCTTGTATGACATATTGATTCAGATGCAGTAAAGGATATAGTTGCTCTATCTTTATCTTTGTAGAATACATATGAACCTTAGCTGCTAGTAAGGCATTCATTAATATTTACCAAAAAACAGGTAGAAATGTCAAACATGAGAAAGACTTGAGATATTACTGCAATTTTCTGCTTGCATAACTTCATGTGAAAAAAGTAAGTGGGCCTGACGTTTTGATCCTAGCAGGATCTTCTTCAGAGGCTGAATGACAAAGTAACAGAAACTACAAGGGACAAAATACAAGCACAGAATACAGATTGGTTAATGAGCAGGTGGGTGGGGTGGGTGTTGTTCATTGCACTTTCTATGTTACAAAGGGACCAAAACAGAAAAACAGTTATCCACTTGTTTCTGGTTCCGCTTCTTCCATCTCACATTTATTATTTCGATACTCGATATTTACTGTTTACTCTATTTGATACCATCTATATTTATCCTATATTGTTAAAAATGTAAAAAATGGAATGTAGCATATAACCTTGATTGATTGATTAAAAGAGATAGATATTGTAACATGTCTGAGATGTAGTTGCATAACTACATCTCAGAAGTTATGACAAGTGTAGGCCAAAGGTGTCAAACTTTGGATGTTCTATGCACGTAAATGCTATGTGTTGTGTCAGAGATAGCAATGAAACTATCCAAGGTGAGAGTTGTAATAAGAAAGCCAGTACTTTGTCCATTGGAAGATTCTTCTTGCTTAATTTAGAAGTACTACTATCTTTGAATTACAGCATCAGCACAGAGTTTTTGGCTTTGATGAAGAAAGTCACAAAGGCTCCGTTGGTCCTGGACGTGGTCAACATCCCTGGAGTGCAGAGATCTTTAGAAAGACTGGCTGATCTCCTGGGCAAGATCCAGAAAGCTCTCGGTGAATATCTTGAAAGAGAGAGAGCTTCCTTCCCGAGGTACGTGAGAGATGCTCGACAGCCGGGGGAGGGGGGGGGGGCAGGGGGGGAGGGGAGCCAAAGCAGCTTCTTGGGTATGCAGTGTAATATTCCAGAGATC
>JAAAKB020089291.1:0-13298 GCA_010014835.2 Apostichopus leukothele | reverse complement strand
ATTCCCAACTTTATCTTTTCCCCAACTAAAAATAAACTTTTACCCCTTCCCCCAGCCCCCACCCCCCCCCCCCCCTCAGTTCCCCAACCAGATGTGGTACTTATCGACAATATAGAGGCAAATCGTTGTATTAGAAACAGCTTCCTATGCAATGCATTAATGTGAACAATTGTCAAACGATAGCATTTTGAGTCTACGTCATTTTACTTGTAGAAAAATTCCCAAAGAGGAGAGGGCACACCCACCCTTATACTCCTCCCCCGTACCAGTGTTATATCCCACCAAAACACATTTTTTTTACCCCTAGTTGCCCCCAGATTGCCAAGGCTGGTGCCGCCACAGGTGTCATTGACTATACGCACTGACTAAAACTTTTGGTTACAAAATAATATTGACTGGGGATGTGCAAAGTACATATTGTGAATATTGTGACTTATGACTAGAAATTATGTTGTATTTCTTTAGTTCATATATTTCAATAAAAGTTCATCCGTTCTCGGTATGCTGGCTACATTTTGTCAACGATGGTTCTGTCCGAATGAATATCAGCTTCATAAACCTTACTAATGGATCATAATAGTATTCCTTTAACCAGCATATTGGTCAGAATTATCTCTCAATACACTTGTATCTCCGCAAAGTGGCACGTATCAGGAAGTTTCTACTATCGTCGTTGTCAACACCACTACCACCATTATCATCGTAATAATCCCCACCATCGTAATCATCATCACCAACGACATTAAATCTGGTTTAAGGAGTTAAAGCAATATCGTATCTGCGTTATATGATTAACACAGACATTTAACATTTGAATATCCTTAAAATCAAATATTGCTTTGTAGGACTACTGTCGACAAATATTAAATATTCATGGCCATCAAGAACAAGAAGCTAGCTATATTGCTAGTTCGTTAATTAATGTTATAACAGCTGCAACAAAAACCTTGTGACCGCATAGTCCTTTTCAAAGCAAATATTAACATTTAGCCTAGACCAACCATGTTCCATACAGCAGGTGTATGTTTTGCAGCATACTTGTTCAATATATCTATTAGCGACTTTCTGATGTCTATCAGCTACTTTCAGACATCTATCACTTCTTTCACCTTTTGGTGGAGAAAACAAGACACACATGATATAGATACTCTTATCAGGACACAGACGCTTTGGTAACGTGGTTAGAAGCGAAGTACTGTCATAGAACGCAACCAGATACATGATAAACAAACAAACAGATAAATGAATAGCTAATAAAATAAATAAACGAATATATAAAAACATCTGTTATAAACTGGAAAATACGGAATGGGTGTGTGCGCCAAAACATGGGTGCCATCCAAAGCTATGAATTATGGAACATGAGCCTTCTCTGAGCATGATTACAAGTAGTTATATAGACAAAACGACGATTAGATATATGGGCTCCAATTATATATATCATCTAGTCCGAGACACTCATAGTAGTCTTTATGTGGACTCGAGTCCCGCAGCCCTGACAATCGTGCCACATTTTTCTCTTTACTTGAATCTCTGGTAAGATCACGAAGCCTCTATAAAACATAAATGCTCGTTGAGAAATTCCAGTTCTATTACTATATAACACGGGCCATTAGTTCGATACTAACTATGACCTTGTCACGATATGTATTGTATCTACCGCGTATTTTTGGTTCAAGGAATTTCCCATGACAGCTACCCATTGCGAAATTAACCCTTATCTGGTAACGTAGTGAAGCCATACAAATAGTGATTCTCAATGAACAATTGCTACACGTTATTTCCGTTACCCGACATTAAAGACGATCTCGTGACAAATGTAAATACCATGTGACGTGGGATAGTGTGCAACGGCTAAAAAAAGCGAACAAGTATATATGTAAGAAGTTAGCGTAAGTGGTAGGACTGACTTGCAAGTTTAGTTCCACTAAACCAACGTAACAGTCACTTGACCTTTTCTCACTTGTTCCTATTGTATTTTGGTCGTGAGAGAAACAGCGATTGGTTGAAAACAAATATTTTCATCAATATACGGAGGGCAGGGAGTGATTTTTTTATGTTGTTTTGCTCGTGGCTGTGAAAGATGTACTAAACCTACGAATCAATTATTAACTTCAAAAGCCACCCATTAGAAGAAACTTACTATCAAATTCCTGTTGTAAGTGATATTACATTCTGTTTGTGCACACAGTAAAAGCAGTTCCATAGTAATTGCCCCACTCATGTACGATGGACCTGAAGGTACATTGAGACATGATTGGGAGTTTCTGTGTTAAGTATGACATTTAAACAATATGAAGAGATTGGTCATGATGTCATGTTACTATAACTTTGCGAACCAGCATTTTACATGGTTATGACGTTTTATCAACATTAGTATAGGCCTACCAAGGCATCTCGACAGTTTGAAATTTATTGTCATTGAAGATGTCGTGTTAGTTTTACTTGCCAGGCCGACAAATATCTTGTTAAGGACGCGTTGTCAACGGTTTGGAGTATCTTGAAAACTGGACAATTTTTGTCAAGATGCCATAGGTTATGGCAATTCGGTTGGCAGTTCAACAAAATAGCAAATACCATGTACGATGTAACACAGCAGATCACCAGCTTCATAAATTTTATTAAGATGTACAGTTTTTGAAAGTCGTGACAAAATATGCAAACTTTTTAACATAATACCTATACATCATATATGTTTCTTCAGGACTACTGCCATAGCAGCAAATTCGTTAGTAAATGTATGTTTACCTTAACACAGATAAGACTCATAGTAGCGTGGTTTTGATTGGCCAGACATAGTTGATTCGGTCGCAGTATAAAGTCAATGTATAAACCACGTATAACGCAAGCAATCAAACGAGCTACACGTGAACAGAGCTGCTTGTAGTACCAGATCTACATTACGGAAGTAAACCTAGGTAAAAGTCTAAGCGATCTTGTGCGTGTGCACGTACTACTCAACTCTACCAAAAATATCTAACTGGGTAAGTCATCGGTATTCTACTTTTATTTTATTCTTGATTTAACTTTCTGGCAGGAAGACAAGCGCTTCCCTACTTTCCTTTTCTGACCAATGAAGGAAAAGACCAAATCAAACAAGAAAAATGATCGAATATGGGTATCAAACGGTTGGCAGATGTATTTCGCCTACTAGGTAAATAGGCTCTTTTTGTAGGCTAAGGAAGAATACATCATGTGTTGTATTTAGAGTTTCGCTAGAAACGTGTAAAATACTTTCCTTATGGGTCAATTCCATATCAAATCAACATGTTTTGGAGAAGCTTGTAGTTCAACCTTCTCCAAAAATTACCACTCTCATTGCATGATTAGAGCACCATGAAATAATCATAGATCGGGCCTACCCCATAATTATCAAGTTTTTACTAGGTACCAAATTGTAGGGTTCTAGCGTTTGTTAACATCCAGCATACATGTTTGGGATTTTTCAAATGCATAGTCTATTGCCTGGCCCAATACTTGATATGTGTCTATTTAAATTCTCCACTATAGTACTATTTTGTATATATGTATTTCTTATTTTACTGTAGATATATGTGTAAAGTATGTATGTATGCGTGTGTGTATGTGTAATAATGTGGGATAAGGTCGAGTGTTCTGTGTCAAAATGAATTCCTGAGGTCTTGAATATTGAGAGTTCAGAGCAGTTTTAAGATATTGTTCAGTAATTTCTGATTAAACTGATACAAATGACATCTTAAACAGCATCTTAAGCCTGTACCAATTGAGTATGGTGAGGGCATGAATATACCAAGATAGTGAGAGCAATGAAACATTACCTTGACATGTTGAATTACTAATTAGGTTCTTAAAATTACAAATCATTCTCAATTTTTAATAACAACAATATCGATTAAGGTCTGACCAATTAGGTGCTATTCTGTACACCAATATGTCTTGCTGAACCAAAAGCTTACTGACCACGTCCCTAACTAAGCAGAAAGGTTTGCAGGGATTGAATTCTGCTAACCTTAAACAACCATCGACCTGAAGCAAATTAGAAGTCTCAACTTGAAAACAAATTTATCCAGCTACAGTGCTGTTAAGGATTTTAAACTTTCCCCTAGCTGCCCCACTGACCTTTGACCTTCACAAAGAATTACTGGGCTCTTGTACTCATTAAAGGACAGCCATATGCCAATATAACAACGATGCCATGTTTAAATTTCCAGAGTGTAACCTCTGCTGAACCCAAATGACCTGTACTCTCTACCAAAAACAATAGGGTTCTTGTACTCATGATAGAGAAGCCATAGCCATTAATACCAGCTACTGCAGTTTCCTATTTGGTATTTGCATAGTGTTCAATTTTTGACACCTGTTGACCTTAAAGGAACTCTGACCTTCATCAAATTGTGTACAAGCTATACACACAAGGCTAGCTATCATACCATGCATAATTGAGTTCCTTCATGTTCTGGTTCTGGAGATATAGCACTTTTGACATATTCATATTTTGCCCACTGCTGACCCCAAACTAGTGCTTGGAAGAAGTGGCATATTTGGTGCCTCCGACCGTACTTAACTCCATACTCAAAGATGCATATATTTCCTGAGAAGATCATAGCGGCTTGGTGGAGTCTTCTGCGCCAGCTGTTCCATGGATGCCTTTAAGACGGTGGGTCAATCCGCCCCCTGCGTGTACACAACATTGCAAAACTGACACAATACATACTGTTCATACCAAGCTGACTTTGAAAACTCATGAAACTAACTTGATTCGTGTTGCTGTAGAAATTGGAAGGTTTATTTGGAAGGAACATGAAGTGGGTGTCGAACCAGTAGGGAAGTTAGATGAGAATAGCAATAATAGTCAGTCTTATAAGGTACGGCGCAGAAACTGTCCCGAACAGGTTGCTCAATGCTCTGTACAGGTGCCAACTTAAGGTGGCCAATTAATAGCACTTAGATTTTTCTTTTTAAAGTTTGGTCTCTCCCAAAGAATTGGGCCCGATAAAGTTTGCACGTGAATGGCACCAAAAATATTTAGCCCAGACAAAGTTGCTCAAACATATACTTGCCTCCCAAAATGTTGGGCGCATATATGGGTGCAAATGGTCCCAAAAATATCTGAAAGAATGTGTCCCAAATGCATTTGAGGCGGAAATAAAAAATTTGAATTTGTTTGGTCCCAGATCGCCTACATATACCAGCTATAAACCAGCAACACTATACCAAGTTTGGCTACAATCTAACTTACAGTTTTTGCAATGTAAAGAAATTGTGGGCCCAAATGGTTCCAAAGATATTGGGCCTTACAAATTCAGGCCCAAATAATGTGTCCCAAAAAGCATTTGAGGTGGAAACTAGAGCAATGCTGCAGTGGCTAAACCCATCATACGTGAAAGGAAAACCAATGCAGTGGAGGGTTGCCATGATTGTATAGAACAGTGTTGAATATTTGCACTGTTTCATTAACTAAACTATGCGTACAGCTTCATGGCCAGTGTGGCAAACCACTGGTAGCTCAACAACGCAAGGGAAGCAGGTTACACTCCAGGGAATTGTTATGGAACAACTCCCTGGTTACACCAGGGAGTTGTTATGGACCAACTCCCTGGTTACGTTGACTAGCAAATTCTGCCCTAAAAGTAGTTCTAGCAAATTACTCATGGTCACCAAGTTAGACCACTTCCCTGCTTAGACTGAGATAAACTGGCATCAAATATCAATTGAGGTTAAGGGGTGATACACCTTCAGGGAAATTGACACACACATGGATAAAAGTACCCAATTGGCATAGGAAGGTTCTTCTGGTATGCAATGGCTTATGACTTTCGGCTGTTACGCACCCTGATGAGCTTCCTCCTTCCACATAAAGTTCACTACAATATTCTATATCTACATTATAGAAGAAGTGAAAACTCTAAAAAGAATGCTAAGACACTGCAAAATGATGAAAATTGCAACATATGCCACTTCTCTTTAGCCAATCATGTATTAATGAACAAGCTGCATTGCTATCCCAATGTGGCCCGTTCGCTGTAAATTTCTCAAAAGTCAGCCAGCAATTGTAGAAGAAATATGCTTTTTAAAAGTGAGACAAACATTTTCCCAGCCATAGTATCACATAAGCTCTACCCACATGATTGGGTTGAGCTTACAAATTTTGGGCCCATCCAGCCCAAAAAATGGGCCCGACAGTTTTGGAGGCTAAATGGTCCCAACAAATTAGGCCAACATGTACCAACTAGCTATTAACCAACATCAGTTAACCAAGTTTGGTTACCATCCGACATCATGTTTTGGAGTTATTGAAATAAAAAGATTTTTACGTTAACCCCATAACCTCATTAGTATTCATAAGGTGCGCCGAAAACGATTGGGCACACCTTCTCACTATAAAATATCTACATAGCAAATATGAGAAATATCCAGCGCTCCGTTGGTGAGTTATCCCGGACCCAAGTGTCAAACTGTCATAAATCGGAAAATTTTGAAGCAGTGCATCCGATATTTTCAGAGTTCGCTGATTTCCTGGTACTCTATTGGGTGCTAACTTTTGGAGAGCGTCAAGCAACAGCCAACTGTGATTTGACACGGAATGACCCCTGTACCTATTAATATAATCAGTCTGCACTGCATGCTAGAGGGCCGATAGCTTCGTGAGCTCTGATATACGAAGCCAATGATTTTAAATTTCTTTGATCTCATGATCTTAACTGTAATTCGAAGGAGATAATTAGATAAAAAGTATTGTGTTTTGCATTCAATTTTGATGCAAGTTTCACGATTTGACCACCAACCGCTACATCCATAAAACGTTACATATACACGTCATTCGATAAAGTGTTTATAAACTGTATGCAATCGGAAAAAAAGGCCTGGCTTGATTAGTGAACGTGTGTTAGACTATTTTATTTTTTAATCTGGCTCCTTAAATATTCTTACTTGAGATAATGAGTGTAAGGTTTTCTTAATTGTTACCTGTATAACATAGCATTTTACCATCATCCCCCTCCCCATTAATATAGGGCCACCATTATAATCTCTTAGCTAGGAGCACATACAGGAAGTCCTCCTACATCAGACTTCCCAGAAAGATGACTAACAGTTTCTATTTACAAACCATAAACATAATAACATAATTTCCCACCCTCTTAGTCCCATTAGATCACTAACACTTTGACCTCTCACAGTAACTCTCAACAACAGAAGCCCTACATCTGTCTGTGCATCTAATATCAGATCTCTCAAGTAAAGTGACCTTCGGTATGATGTCATTGCCAATTTATCTTAATTTATAGCTCAACCCCTGTTTACTAGAAAGGTTAATATGTTAACAGAGTAACTTCCTGTCCCATCCTCTGTAATTTATTCTCAAAGCATATATAAGATGTAACTTGCACCAATTGTATTTCAGTATGGTTCAACTTGTAGGAGCCGTGCTAAGCACGGTTCTCTAAATCAAGCTGACTTCCCCCTGACACGTACACTCACTGTACTCATTAGATATCTCTAGCCAGTTGAAGATCTAAGATACCGTTTACTTCAACTACTTGTTCATGTCCTTATTTCTTGTTCACAAACCGCTGTGACAATTTGGTGGAGCAGCGGCGCTGTGACACCTCTGCTGATTCCAAAGAACTTCCGCGCGAAGCAGCCAGATTCCTAAGGCCACACATGGGCCTTCCACAAAGTACGAGGTTCTTCCTCGCGTCTTCATACAAGGCGCGCACACCATCATACACAAAAACGCTGGTATACCTTATCGCACTAATTTTCAAAAGTAACATGTAACTTGCTGTAATTACATATGTAAATATTCATTGGTGGTGTTGGTGGCTTGATGATCATCTAACATCTAATTAAATGGACATATACATCTATTTCAACTTGTACGTCTAGTCTAGCTAGCAAAATATGGTGAGTGACATAAACATTTCGCCAAAAGTTTCACAGCAGTAGGACGAATGTTAGCTTTCCTACGATTACGGAGCATTTCAGACGATTACTAACTTTGTCCTTGTGAAGTAATTGCTATTAATGACCAACGCATGGGCGTGACTAGGGTTCGAAAGAATTTGCATTGTCTCTGAGTGTTAGTAATTATAAATAATCATAAATAATCTTTGACTTTACTAAAATAGATAAAGATGTCGAGTACTGAAAAAGAAACGAAGAAAGCCTTATACGACGCGTTGTTCAACCAACTACAAGGTACCTTATCGCCTTCGCAAGATATAGAGAAACTTCTGAATCACTTTCAGTTTGATGATGAGAAAAAAGAAGACATTTCTTCTCCTCTGGATCTAATGATCTACTTGAAGCAAACGAAAGCACTTTCCCCAGACAACGTGGACACTTGCTTGGAAGCTTTTGTAAAATGTAGCCTTTTCAGAGCCGCAAATTTGGTGAAAGAGTACATAGATAGTACAAGTAAGTCTTATTTGAACATGTTTCTTCAAGTGGGAAATCCCAGGGAGCTGCTGTCGCAGTATATTCCTTTATCTTTTTTTCTTTACCTGTTAATTGGCAATTGATTTATTTCCATCGACAAATGTCAAAGTTGATACCCTCATGAATTAAAATTAAGTAAAAAATCAAGGACCAGCGAACCCAGTTCTTAAAGTGCAGTACAGGAAATTGCACATGTTTATTGAGAAAACCAATATCTATAAATCCGCATAGCTGTACTGCTTTCATAGAGTTAATGCACCTCAGTTGCAAGTGATGCTTTATCACTGCAACTCTAAGTAATCAGGGATTCTTTGCGTTTTTCTCATATTCTAAACCTGTTAAAGGGTTGTAATTTGGCAAAGGCCTTATCAAATGTTATAGCTCATGTAGCATAGTTAAAACAGGTCTAAGTCACGGCAACGTCAACGTCTGTATATGTCACTGATTGTTCCACAAGTTTTGTAACTTGGTTACCCACGCCTCATATTGTACACAATGAGTCAGTCAACTTTTGTCAGCTCTAGAAGTTACAAGGAGTCCATAGTCAATAAGTTTTCGTCTGGACTATCCACTTATGAAGGAGACAACTGGAAGGTAGTGATGTATTTATTCAAAGAATCTAATTGTTGAGGCTTTCTTACTCACCGTTGACATTGTATGAACAGCTCAATCTAGGCTGAATATTATACGCTGTGGTAAAGTTATACCACAAGCTATTTTCACGGTTTTTATCTACATTTAAGCACGAGTCTCAAAGAAAAACTGCTTCAGCTGCATTTTTGTCCCAACAGGTATAGAATCGAAGGTCGAGTACGAGAAGGTAGTAATCGAAGATGAAGGGAGCAACATGTGTGAGACACATAACAGGACATTGGAATTACTTTGTAATACTTGCAATAAAAGAATCTGTTATGGATGTGCTTTCCACAGTCATCGTGGTAAGGACCATGTTCTCACTAGTGCGAAAGAAGCTGAAGAGAAAGTAACTGAGGCATTGGCAAGTCTTAAGCAACATATGGGCACCTTAGATGAAACTCTGAAGTCCATAGAGAGCTCTGTCAAGAAACCTGTAGACCCGTACCCCGAAGCAAACGAAACCTTTTTGACAGCACAGTTTAGGTTGTGGGAAGAACTGGCTAAAGAACAAGAGCAAAAAATTAAAAAGGAATTAGATTTTCAAATATACAAAGAAAGAAGTGAAACTGCTAAAATACTAGAAAATATTCAAGAGTTAAAAGGTCAACTTGCCGCAATTGATTCTCGACTTCACCAACCACTTGACAATAAAAACAAAGGGCATCAACTGCAGAGGCTTAAACAGTGGAAAGATTCCATAAAGTCAATTAAAGAAAAGTTGGAGGGAGAAAAGATGGCATTACAGGCTCATGGCCACATTTGCACTTCTTTTATACCTCTCTCAGATAATGGACGATTTGTAGATTTTCAGAGTGGTACTGTGGTTGGCGCTGTTTCTGTAACCAAACACGCAGCTGTAGTAGTGCGAGATGAGAGATCTTTTGGAGGAAGTGTCTCACTATCTTGCATTTCCTCTGAAAATGGAGGATTGTTTTGGAAAAATGAGACTGACGAATTGGGTGATAGTAGCTACCCTATAGTAATTTCAGGTAGTCTCTATTGTAGTGGGGGACACGCAAAAATTCTGATTGCATGCAATCAAACACTACTTGCGGTTTCAGTTGCCGATCAGGGTACCATTTGCACAATCGAAGAAAAGGAAGCAAAATTGATAGCAATGCCACAACATACCTTTGTAACCGCCATAAGTACCATTACATCAGGCGATAGAGATACTGGTGTTCTACTCGCAGTAAATGCCTCCACAGAATTGATTCGGCTGAATCGAAAGCTTGATCTGTTTGATAAGATAGATTGTAGCGAATTCGTTCACTCAATATCTTCACTAGCTTGTGTTGACAGTGATATGGCACTGATAGATTCTGCTAGGAACGAAGTTTTGCTTATTAATGATGACAACGTGAAGAGTTGTTCCTGCAAACTTAAAGCGCCAAGCACATTTCCAAAGCTCTGTAGACCAAAAGTGATTCAGTGGGACGGCACGTTTTGGGGACTCATTTGGGAGAGTACTGCGCATGAACAGCAAGGAGGTCCGAAATGGCAACATTCAATTTACCTAAAAAATGGCAAGGAATATCACTCGGGTAATTCCGATACTTGCCGTCCCAATACAGAAGTAGTGTCCATCAGTTTCCTTAAAGATCAAACACTCGTCTGTTTTTCAAACGGTCAAGTAAAGCCATTCTCTACAAATGTTATATAAATTAGCACCAGTAAAACAAATAAACCTCATTGCTAGATCACAAAACATTGGGGTAGTTGTGGGGCATCTTTGACAACGAGTTTTGCGCAATGGAAATTACCTGCGATAGTGGTAACTGGTTTGGAAAGTCTGGAAAAAAAGAGTTGCAATGTAATATTGGAGGGGGGAGGGGTGGATTCGGCAAGAAGTTATAACCATGTCACCAGTGATGCATCCTCTTTGTATCATAATATCCCTCATGGCCGGGGAGTACTGGCCTGTGCAATTAATTCCACATTAGCTGATCATCTTGGTCCTAGTTTACGTTGTATCTTAAGTTATATTTACTTCTCTATATATATACTGGCACATTTTACCATTTGGCCACTAATGTGACATCATGTTACCTCACGATATTTTTACACATTTGAACAGGAAATGCTATCCATTTCCTAATTAAGCCGCAACAATATTACAGATATATTGACATGAAAATTTGTGGAAAAATTGTTCTCTATAGTTTGAATTTTATAAACACAAATATTATTTCTAAACATATTGCAACTGAATTGTCCTAAGGCATAGTGCATGTGCTCTCTCCAGATGCATTTACACAAATGTCATCAATTTCAAAATGCTACGAGGATATGATTTTGACGTAAGTGTGAAAAGAAATCTAAAACTTTGCTAATCAATTTCAATCATCAGAAAATCCTTTTAATTAAGACATTTATTAACTTCGATTCGTTGAGATTAGTCGTGTGATTCAACGTTGATGTACTTTTCTCAAGATAAACACTGACTATAATATTTCCGGTATCGTACTTATGCTCGAAATTTGAGGGTTATTTGTCATTTCCCGTTAGAGATTAGTTTGTTTCAACACAAATTAAAGTTATGCAAAAATATTCTCTTTTATTTGAGGTCGCCGAGTGCCTCCACCCCAATCCATGGTCCCCTCATAAGCAACGTGACTGCCAACCTATTTGCCAGTCGATTTAAATATATGTGGTGGTGTATGATTTCGTGATATTATTTACAAGAAGTGTAGGATTCAACGGTGGTGGTGGTAGGGGTATAGGGGGCCAGTCAATTTCAGAATTTCCACGACTAATCTAGGTAGTGGCCTGAACCTTTATGGAAGGATCGGAGGCAAATCGATGATTTTATTTGCTTTCAATAGGGAATGTTTTGACGCAATTTTGCATAATGGGGCATATTCACACAGTTGGTTGGATCTAAACAAGTAGCTCAGACGCATTGCCCGTCAAGATTGTGCTAATAAATAGTAATGAATTCAAAACTCCCCTGACTGCTTTTGAAAGGGCCTGAACCTTTATTGAAGGACCAGGGTCGAATCAAGGATCATATAAAGTAGGGGTGTTGCCGTGAGGTCATCGAAACCGACTCACATGTAGGGGGCCAAGGGTCCTCCACTAGAATAAAAAGGTGTATTGTGAGGCATGTTTGGTCTTTATAAGCAAGTTTCATTTAAAACATACTTTGTTTGAGGTTGAGAATATTGGAGGAGGTGAACCCTGTAGTATAGTAATCTAGTTCTTCACCAGATGGATTAAAAACAAAATCGCCGACTAATCCATTTTCTCACGACTGACGATAGGAGGTGGGGACATTGCAATTAATAGAATGTGTTCTAGTAAATTTCAATTCAATGTGTTTATATTTCTCACGTAAATATGTCTACAAAATCATGACATAAAGATGAATGAAACAGTGCTTGACCCGGGTCTGTGCGTTTTTGTTTCTTTGCTTTCGTTGTCTTTCTGTCTCTCTTTTTCTATCTCTTTGCGAGTTTCGGATTTATACGATTTATCAAGTTGTAATATTGCAGTCACTGAAACTGTCTGCTTTACTCTTGGTTATTCATATATTTTATAATCAATATTATCATGAAAGTAACGTGCATAATCTTCCTATTATGACTGTAAAACGACTGTCACTTTAAATAACAAATGATAAGTTTCTAGCAAACTTAAAATTACCAGTGGTTATTAGGTGAATGTTATGGCCAACACCGAAAATTTCATTTATTGATCTGAGATGTTGCATAATTGCAAATAATAAACTTTAAGAGTCTCTGGCCAAATTTAATTCACAAGGAGAGCAGCAATGTATTTCAAAAGGTAAGTTTACTCTCACTTACAAAGATACAGTTTTATTTTCGTACAATTTATGATAAAAAAATCCGCTTAAAGTGTAAAAAGTATGAAAAATAGATTAGTGAAGATACTTTATTACAGTTTTGTTACAATCTACGTAATAGTGTAGACACTTGTGTACTTGTTGAACTGTATGGTTATGAGGTGATAACCGTTCATGACAGCCATAATTTCTAGGTCGATGGTGGATATCAAGTCGCTCCTTCTCCATCCATATCACTGTAGGTGATGATGATGTCTGTCGTCGATTAATCGGCTATACAAGACGATAATGGCGGTGACCATTGCCCTTGGTAGTTACATCGTGATTCTTGGTTACTGGATGGGTGATAATCATGGTTACATTGGACCGTCACCTTTTCATTCAGGATATACGCATGTGGATTTAATGTATTTCCAGATGCTCTCTCGTAAGCCCACCT
>JAAAKB020089181.1:0-13299 GCA_010014835.2 Apostichopus leukothele | reverse complement strand
GGGGTTTGGGGGGAGGGGAGGGGGGATTCAGACTTACAGTTTCATATGCTACTGCTCAGCTGATCCACTCAGTGACTGATTTGTCTGGAGTGAAATGCAGCTTTGACATATTACTTACCAATACGTCAATGACTTAAAAGTAAGACCTGCTTGGCATGAGGGCTAAAAGTAATATTTTAATCCATCCCAGGAAAAGTAGAAAACCAGCCTGCGATCTTCCACTACTCAGGTATGCAGGCGTTAGGCGTTAGTTGAGGTGTTAGGCTAGAGCACTCTACCGGCCTAACCTGCACATTGCTGAGTATAGTGAGATTTGGGTCCTCTGGGCCCTATGCTCCAAGTTATGTTTCTCTTTGGCCCCTAATAGAAAATTAGTCTGTCATAGAATAAGGCTAACATTTGTTAGAAATTTGCTGTAGAAATAGCCTAAGCATTTATGTTTGCTCTAAATTGTTTTAGAGTTTTCTAGAGATTTTTGACCATTTTTGGTAAAATTTGTGGGCAAAAAAAACACTGGCGATAAATTTTCTGATCGTGTGCATGTGTATGCCGGCTCATGGACACTACCTTGCAAATGTGACAAGTTGCTTTGTAGTAAGAGAAATTACAGGTAATTATGCAACCAGAGTATTCAGGAGTGACTGCCACTCTGATGTATTTAGCATTCTGCGTATTAGATCTAGGACAAGGGATATCACACCAACTTTCCTTAAATACCATCCAGCAAATGGCACGGATGACATTCTAGATTGAAAAGTTCTACTTTTGAATGCAAAAAAGGACGGAGAGAGAGAGAGGCTGACCAAGCAAGCATAGCAGAGAAACTTACCGAATAACCGACTAACCAACCTACATGCAATGCATACTTAAACAATAATGCAAGCAATAAGATTTCCAAAACTTAGTTTCTCCTGACGTTATCATTTCGAGCATTTTTACTTTTTTTCCTCCAGAGGTTAAATAAGCGGTAGAGAAGATTCATGCAAGCTGGTGATTTGAAACTGCTCGGGTAATGTCATGACAACGAGACTACAAGCAAAGCTAATAATTTGAAAATTTCGAAAACTGAAGAGAGATGCTTCATAAACATCTTTTATCCTTGTCATGTTCAGGTAAAAACTCTCCGAGAAATTTTGGTCGGAGAATTTCGTTATAATAAGAATGACAGTAAGTGCCATGTGCTATGTGAATGTAATCCTTCCAAAATCAGGAAGATTTATTTTGATCCTGTCATTTCATTTTAAAAATTGTTAGTGTCATGAAATTTAAATTTTCCCATACAGATTTTGTCACGAGACAAAAATGGAATGCAGAAACAGACCAAAGGCAACAGCTTCCACATCATTCATTCACTATCTAGATCGCCATGTACTTGGGCAACCTTAAGAGGGCCAAATATAAAGGGCCGAGAAATTTACGGAAAAAAAGAGGATTCTAACCAGTCACCGTGGGTTACAAGTAAATGGCAATATAGAGTCTGTCGCCAACTAAGGGCTAAGCTCAGTCGACAGAGCCCTAGGTTTGTCACCCAGGCATCACTGGTATTATTATTTTCTCTTGGCTAATACTCACCCTGAAAGACAGGTCTCCTTCAGCTTCTCCTTCAAATTGGTATCTGGCTTTACCCAGGCCCGTCACTTTCGTTTTACTCTTCTTTTTCTTCTTCTGCGGTACGTCTACGATTACCTCTACGAACGTCTTTGGGAATATCCCTTCCTGGCCTCTGTATCTGCCCTTGTACCAGTCGTCTCCGATCTTCTCCAGTAACACCACAGTCTCTCCTGCATTGAGGGAGAGCTCCCCGTCTCCTTCGGCATTAAAGTTGTGCTGCACAAACGCATGCGGTTCGACGCTCTGTTCCACAAGATGACGAAAGATTACAATTCAAAATGCAAATTTATAAAACTTGAAGTAAGCATGTGATCAAAATTCAAAGTAGGAAGCAGGAGTACACCTCGTTAGACGTTTGCATGTTTTGTAAAATCTCATCATTTGAAACACATGAACCAAAATAATAAATTGTTAGTTTTGATACATTAGGGACTATGCATCTGTTTAAATCCACCCAATCCATCTGGACGATTAACCATGTCAAAACCAAGCTCAACACTTGAATCTAAGCAAATTACAATTTTCAAAGAATAGTTTACCCTTTGACTAGCTTTATTTGCATATACGATTTGGGACGAACACAGGAACTGCACGTTATGGAAAAAAAAAACAACTTCAGAACGCAATGCAGTAATAAAGCCAAACACAAGTATATGAAAAAATGTTACTTAAACCTTTAACTAGAGTTGAAAGTTCATCTTGTATTGAGTTCTAAACATAAAATTATGAACAGAATAGAATGTATAGGCCCAGACATGAGGGAAATGGATAGTGTCTAGTTATTTCACATCAAAGATTTCAACTTCAGAACCTGTGTGTACTTCCTATTGAGCTTCTTATAAGCATAATTCTAACGAATTGGCATCCCTACATGCAAGATATCAATTTCGATTGATACCCACCAACCTCTCCCGCATGGCACCCTCCCCCTTGACCCTCCCTTCTCACTACTGTCAACCCTCCTCAGCTGAAAATCCTGGGGGAAGAATTTCTCTTTTTTACAAACCTTTATATCTGGCTCAGAGCTGGGTGATAAATTATTTGGAACTTTATCTACAAAGGTAGCAGGAAATCTTCCCTCTCTGCCGTTGACAGTTCCAATTAGCCAATCATCACTGAACTTGCTGCTGACATTAATTTTGTCACCCTCCTGTAACAAAAACAAAGGAAAATTAGTTAATTCATTTATTGGTTTTATCACAATGTACATCTATGGAACAAGTATATATTAATTAATACGATGTTGACGAAAAGGAAGTGACATAAAATCACTACAAGAGCTAGGAAAAGTAGAATTACTCTTATCAGTGTTCAAAATATTTTTGATATTGGACCATGTTTTACGAGTATCATTTTTACACGCATTAAACTTTTCAGAAAAGGAAAACTAGCGATACGAAGCACGTGACTTAACTTATTCCAATATTTACAAAACTGCAGTGTAATTTCTGGGGTAGGTTTTCTCAAGTACCTTGTATTTAACTTATTTTTACTTTTTAACTATTACAGCATTCCAAGGATGCTTCTTTAACGACGTTAATAATTAACAAAGTAATTGAGCGGACAACAATGCTCCTAAATTCGAGAGGGAAGGTCGGAATGACTTACATCATCTTCAGAATAAATAAAGTGCCAGTCACAGTTACAAATAATATGTACAAAATGATCAAAAATTACTTTTGGAGTAACTTCCAGCATAGAAACCATCCTTGTTTTCAGTACCACTAACACCGAAGTTGTCAGATAAGAATATCAGAAAATGATCAGTTAAATCATTTACAAGCACACCTGCTGTCATGTTACCATAAATTATTACAAGTAGCCCTAGCAATGACTTCGATAAAAAATATGTCCAAACGAATTACTACTCATATAACTGGGGAAAATGAACAAGTACTGAAAGATATTTATGTCAAAGAGGATGCAGGGATTCTTTGCCAACAGTCAATAGTGGTAACTTCAGCCTACATTCATAAGATTAATGCCACCAAAACACAGTGGTGTCTTCCATTTTACTTAAGGGAGGTCTTTGTTGTGAAAAAGTAACCCCCACTTTGCAAAGAAAGAGGAATCTCATAAATATCTGACAGAGTAAACTGTCAACTCTTGACTTATCTTTCCCTCATTTTCTTAATTGATACATTGCAGTTTCTGTTATTTGCAAATGCTCAAGTGAACTTGTAGATGAAACTGGCAAGAGAATAATGATGTCGTCAGCACTATGAGTAGATTAAATCTCATCAATGTCCACGATTGCAAGAAAATGACTCACAGGAAATCTCTCGAGAAAACGGTCATGGTCGGCAGAATGTTGTTTATGCTCGTTTTCATATCTCTTATCTGACGCAAACCTATATTGTGTACTTGCATGTTCATGCACATGTGTGTTCACAGATCTATGGTGTGTACATGTGTGTTCATGCACATGTGTTCGCAATGACCTATGGTGTACATGCGAGTTCATACACATGTGTTTGCACTGACCTATGGTGTGTACATGTGTGTTCATACACGTGTTCGCACTGACCGATGGTTTGTACATGCGAGTTCATACACATTTGTGTTCACTGACCTATGGTGTGTACGTGTGTGTTCATGCACATGTGTGTTCACTGACCTATGGTGTGCACCTGTGTTCATACTCATGTGTGTACACACAGACCTATATTATGTACATATGGAACTGGTAATAATGAAATGCTTCGTTTGCCAGTAAAACCATTTGACTATTAATGAAGATAGTGATGGGTTCATAGAGTTTTGTCCCATAGTCTCAATTATTGGAATGTTGAAACTAATACTTAGCAGGAGAATTGTGTGAGAAGTAAATATTTTAATAACTTAATTTGGTAGCTCTTCAAAAAATTCTCATCAGGAAATATTATCATCTTGGGGAAATTAAGAAGAAACATGCAATTTCAATAAAGAATCACAAACAGTCTGTAAATTAAAACAAATTCAAATATAAAACTACTTGATGTCGGGCAAAACACAGGACACTTTCCTTCCAAAAAGTTTGCGTCAAAATATGTGAAGAAGGCAACGAGTCCTGTACATACAGGATAAATCCCTGATGAAAATGGAAAAACTTCTTAATATCCAGCTTTGTTCTTATCGGTTGTTACAAGGCTCACTTCTATCCCCTAACTAAGGACCACAGAGTTTAAAGTTCTCAGATGGTGGTTGATTCCTACTTGTAAGAAAAACGTAACAGGTGTTTACCTTGAAAGATAATTCGTTTTTGTCTTCCGCATCAAAGTCAAACAATGCTGTGACAATATTATCTGTGAAGAAAATATTAGAAGACGTGAACTACTTACAAAACTATATTTAGGTTCAAGTTGAAATAGCATGCTTCGTAGAGCAATGTTATTCTTAGTGACTAGTGAAGCTCAATTTTAGAGGAGATAATCCATACTGCACACTTCTTATTATGAAGCTTGATCTGTCAATGTAATATTTCCCTGCCTAAATGATCTTTGTAATTAGTCAACAAACTCATATGACTTTAAAACTACTACTATCGTTAAAACACAGTCTGCCACTTTAACCTCAGCCCATGTGAAGTTAAGGAATATAACTTAACAAGCACTTAGGGGGAGAAATTGTTTTAAGAAAAAGTTGAAAGTAGAAAGGTGTAGGCAGTTTCATTCAACTTATTTTATTCATGTTTAGAGTATTTATCCCCTTCTTTGATCGTACGTTGAACTCACACTGGCACCTATGTGATTACAAAGATTCCCACAGAAAGATACTCCTCCATTAACTGCTCAGAGACATTTAAAGTGAAACGTATAAATGCCTTAATCCATATTCCTTGTCACATGTAGCTACAAAAATGAGCATCCCCACCCCCCCAACTTCATTCATGTATGGTTTCAAACATGACACCCATATTCCCATCACATTTACTCTGTTGTATGGGATGCTGTCTGAAGAAAAGTCTGTCCAAACACACTGTAGGATTTGTTTTTTTGAAGTTCTCTGAACATGGAAAACTGGTAGTCTGCCAAAACAGATTTATGAAAAATAATAAAGAGCTTAAATGAAAAATAATCAATAATATGTAAATAACCAATTATGAAAAAAAGGACATTAGTATGGTAAATAGACAGGCAGGCCATTCATTCATATGTATTATGGAAGCATGATCATCCTCTTCAAATCCCAATGTGTCAAGAAACAAGGGACAGATCATTTTGAATCCTTCTGAGTTTGGGGCACAGTGCCTTAAATATTACCAACTTGTGTAAGCTAGTTGGAGATTGGAGTGAAGTAATACAAGAATAACACACAACAGTTAAAAAACGTACCATTGGAAACGAGAGAGAGAGCTGGTGAATCCTGTGGACTTTTCACTGCTATATCCTCAATAATGTCAACATATCCCTGTGGAAACAGTCCAGTTTGACCTTTGTACTCCCCTCTCAACCAATCACTGTCGATTCTCTCCACCAATTTGATGACTGCCCCCTCAGGAAAAGACAAGTCATCCCATTCGTCGCTCTGGTACTCGAATTTGGCCACGCATCTCGGACCACTGAAAGAATATAGTTTTGATTAGTAAATATGGTTACCGAGAACAACGCCAGAGAAACTCCAGTAAGGAAACAAATAACTTGATATATACTTAGAGAGTGAGCAATGGAAGTATGGAGAACTGTCTGATAAGAGAATAAAATCATTCAAGACAAATAGCACATGATTACCGCAGATGCTTTTATTGACCTTTAATTTTGTTTTCTAATTCAATTTCATTCAAAATAAGCTATACATATATATGCTTTATTTTTAATTAAGAAACCTTGAAAATGAAACTGTTTGTTAGTAAACCTTTTAAGTTGACATGAATATTTGACAATGGTACCAGCCTTAATGAGAAGATGATAGAGGGACCCAATAAACTAAAGCAGCTGTGTCTACAGCTGAGCTACTAGCAGAATGCAATATGTATATACAATATCTATCATTAATTCATTTCCATTACTAGAATCTTAACAGACCTAAATTTTGGTAGTCTAAACAGTCAAAACAACCATCATATCTTATCCTAGCTTATAAAACTCTCACAGCTGAATGTACCTAGCCAAATTTGTGTGTAGGAATCTGGGCAGAACTCTTTAATAATGAGGGTAATTTTCAAGCTACTTGGACCTATTTCAGAGAATGGGTAAAGACTTCCCTTCTTTTTTTTTTTAAGGAAGATTTCAATAGTTACAGTAGGGATCTGGTAAGGTGTGAAATACTTCTATGTTTATCAAACGGAGCTAACTGCTCAGAACAAAATGATCTAATGTCAAATATACCAATGCTGGGTGTATAAATAAATATCATTTGAACCTTAACTAGCAAAATAGGTAACTTCCCAAAGACTATGAAATATGGCTTTCTGCATTATCATCAACCCTACCTAAGACGTGACTGGATAAATTGTCTAACAAGTGGGACAAGGGTGGGTTAGAGGTGGGGGGGCACCACATAGTCAGTTGACATATTTCCCAAGCTTTCCCAGGTAGCTTCCAAAGATTCTCTTTCTAATAACTGTATTGAATCCTGTTAAATTATCTACACATGTGAAGTCAAGATACCCACAATATGGGGAGCCTGTATAGTGAGAAAGTATTTAATTATTGAATTGTTGAAGTAATTTCAGAGTCACTCACGATATATTTTCAGTTCCTCCTGAAGACACTGATGATACGCTTCCCTGCGAGTGGTGAAAATAGAATGAAGCTCTTTATAAACTGAAATCAATGACCTTCCGCTATATAGCTTCCTTATGATAAATAATCAGTTTCATACCTGACTGAGTACACAGTAAACAGTAGAATGTATGTTTATTGTATAACTTTATTACTTCATTACATCTACTGTCTGTTCACAGCATTCTCTGAAACTCACGTTTATCTGCTATTTTAGAGCGTTGTCAGCCATGTCAGCCGTGCCAACGATGTAACGTATCGAAGACGGAAACTAACAGATCAAACTTATTGTATTACACTTAATCTCTAATGAGTCAATGATGTGTTTCAATACCATTTCAACTGTGTCAGCAATGCAATATCTTCACTCCTTTGGACAAAATGTTTAAAAATGTATAAAATTTGGAAAATGTGTCCAAGAAGAAACAAAATCCCTAAATCAAACTTCAAACCTTCCACATGTATGCTATATCCATTACAAGTCCATAACGCATAGAAAAAGAAAGTTTGATAATGATACTGATTAGCTAATTAGACTTCATATGGTAATTTATTATCACAGTTGGACTTAATGCAGAAGGTGCAATTCCATGAACAACAGAATACACTTCCTTCGCATATCCTTCACAAACATGAATATTTTCCTATGGATATGTCCTAGGGGAGGGTGTGGATAGTTGGGTGCACACGGATACATGGATATGCATATGGATCTGAATAATGGCATCACTCAGTAAGTTTAATACACCGCACTGAAAATCATTCAACCCTGTCCTTATCAAAGTTACACTAAAATGTTGGCACCATTTTAACACCATTTTAATACTGGTCATTACACACATATTTCACATAGTTGTTTACACCATATAACTCCACCTTAAGACCATGTATTAGACATGAATCACACATCACTTATTTAAAGACGTTCAATGTTCCCAACAATATATTGTGTAGCTTTTATATATGTTTGAAAAAGATTAGGAAGTACTACTTTCTTGTATAGTTTAAACTACCCAGCAGGAAACATACTCCTGACAATAAACTTTTAACAATATATTTCTGCATGTTACAAAATTATTTTACTCAAACTCTAGCAACTGTTGCCTTAAAACTTTCAATGGCAGTTTCTGAAGTTAGGCTGATTAACCTACCTAACTCAAATATGAAAACCTAGGTTTCAAGATTGATTTCTCACCTGACCTCGCCTAAAAAACAAAGATCTTACCTTTCTCTCTTCTGTGATGTCCCTGACGATACGAACAAACTGCGCAGGAAACATGCCTTCTCTGTTTCCGCAGCTACCGATATACCAATCAGCGTCGATCTTCTTTGTTAAAATGATCAGATCTTCCCCCTAGTTTGACGCAGAGGATACCACATGATTAGTATCATAAACATTTCCTTTCCTTTCTCTCAATTGCTCAATGACCTTTGATCTTCTTGGAAAAAAGGATCTCACTTTATTTTCAAATGCTTGCTATAAATATTCTATTACATTTTTACTTTGATATTGTGACAATTTGGAAGGGCAAAGGTTGATGTGTGAAGGAAGGTGAGGTGAGGGGATGGGAGGGGGAGGGGAGGGGAGGGAATGAGACAGGAGAATTTTGCCCAGAGGATTAAACCAAAAGTCTGCTAAGCATCCTTCAAAGTAAACCCATTTCACCCAATTTTGTCTTCTTCAAAGTTGGTCTGAAAAAGTGCAAAAGCATTACTCCCGATGGCTAGAGCTTCATGCATACAGATTGCCAATCACTTAGCAGCAAGGGAGGGAGGTAACCTGTAACCAGCACCTGGACAATCCAGCAAACCATCTTCCTTATCCATTATTTGGGGAAATGTAATTTGAGAGAGACATACCTTGAATGAGAGATCATTCACATCCTGTCCTTCAAAATCGTACAGAGCTATAGCGTGCGGCTGGGAGACCTAGTGAAGAGAAATGGACGTGGCCTTAAAATCAGTGAAGATATTTCACTCAGCACAAAATGGATTTACAACAGAATATACACACTGATTAGACAATAACACTTCATAATTCTGGTTGTTTTACAACTCTGTTGTCCAAACACTGTTATGTATAAAAGAGAACAACTTCATTACTGCTGATCCTGGTGCACCTCTTTACTGTGTCCGTTAACCGACGACTGAACACAGAAAGGCTACAATTTGTTATTGATTTAAATGTCTCTTCAGATTTAATTTCTGCTTATTACTGCCGCTGTCCCAATTCTTACATGCACAGTCAGCTCGGCCTTAGATATTATTTCCCAATATTTACTGTGATTTTAATGAGGTCAACTAATATTTGATTTACATATATTTTTAATTTGGCAGAAATCACGACGCAATTCCAGCAGGATGTCTGTAATCTAGGCAACAATTCCTCAAGTAGTTAATTAAAGTAGAACACATACGTTGGTCTTCAAAAAGTGCTCAAAACGAAAAAAAAAGTAAAAAAAAAACAGAGAGGGGTTCATATTAACTGAATGTAATATGTAATAACTGGAACCTTTTCTTAATCTAGTTAACAAAAGTGCACCAAACAGAGAGGTCTCACTATCTACATCATATGAATATTGAATGGAAATATTAAATATGCATTTTAGAGAGAAATATTGAACGGAACGTACTAAAAAAAAAAACATATTCCTGCACTGAAATACCGATGTTATGCCATTCCAACTACAGCATTCTCTATGCATGGATGACACTTGGAATAATTTCTCGCTTACTTTGCTTGATATGTTTTAAAAAATGTCCGAAACGAGACAGGAATGTGAAGTGGGTTTTATATAGCAGGGTCAGAGTCACATGGACTGTATTCACTTTCGGTTCAATTTATAAACAAACCTAGTTACTATTTTCCCTTTACACACCACAAATTTTTTGCTTTCATAATCTATTTCTGCTCTGTCGTTTCCTATGACTAATCTCAAAGTCAAGCAGCCACTGCAAGAAGGAAATAATTTACAATCAACTGCAATCTAGGATATAGACAGTATTTACTGTACTAATTAATAACTGAACTACTCGATGTGAACAATTGAAATTGTAATTTGTTAACACTGCTTGCACCAGCTAATTAACTTAATCAGGTTATAAACAATCATTTGAAGAGGAGTCATTGACCAATTGACAGTAATATGGCATGGCCAAGACAGTCCTACAAACTACTATAAACTAGTGAAATATTAATTTCAGAAACTCAGGACCACTGATACATAAAACCTGTTAATGAACTTCAGTATCTGAATATTTTAGAGAGTAAATCATGAATAAGGAATTTAAATTTATTGTCGATATCATTTTACAAACACAAAAGAGAAACTACACAAACACAACTTGAATTCAACCAAATCAAACCATCTGTATGACACTTACTATCATTAATGTTTTTATTTTTACAGTCATATAAGACAGGATAGATTACGCCCTGCGAGCAGTTGATGCAAGAACAAAAGATTCTTAATAAGCCGCTGCTGCTGATCTTTGGCAGACTTTCATCTCACACAAAGAAGTGAGATGTTATCATGATGTTGGAGGTAGTGAATATTATGACAGGTAACCGTACATTTATAGCTGCCAAACTCTGGTTTATCACTCTCACTTAAATGCCCCCCCTATTTTCACCATGGGAGGGGGGAGAACAGTGAGCACTTGCAGATGCAAAAGGACATACAAAGTGGAAAACTGAAATTATCAAGTTTGACCTCATGATGACTTCAAACTTGACAGACAACGAAACGATATGGAATGTTAGATGTCAGTGCAAAATGTTGCTTCAGTGTATATACTCACAATGTGTCTGTATAGCTGGTGACCAGGGCCAGGTCGTGGAGGTAAATCTAAGTCCGAACCTGTTGATGGAGCCATTGGGGTAATCTCTATCGAAGACAGACCTGCAAAAATACAGTATTTACAAGACTATGACATGGTAAATAGCAAAACTACGGTTGGAATCACCCAATGGTAAGTTTGAATATTGCTATAATGCCCTTCTGATATCTGACATATATTTGCTGTGGTGTCCAGCTATTTCAATGACAATCCCTGGAAAATTTCTAACTTGCTCTGAAAAAAAAGTGCCTTACCTCTCTCGATCCTTAAGTTTACTTTTGGAATAATATCTGTATTTCTGAGAGCTAGTAAAAAGTCTCTTTTATAAACGTGCTATTTTGCTTCAGTAAATGTAAAAGTACTAGTTTTCCCAGTTGTGCTTTATGGGAGTGAATCATGGACAATAACAAAGGGAATGAGGGAAAGAATAGACAGTTTTGAATTATGGTGCTGGCGCCGGCTATTGAGAGTCCCTTGGACTGCACACAGAACGAACATCTCGATTATGGAGCAAATAAAACCCTCACTTCCACTGGAAGCACAGATCCTGAGGCAGCAACTAAATTATTTCGGACATATCATGCGAGCGGACGACTCCCTGGAAAAATCAATAATGGTGGGAATGGGTGATGGATCACGAAAGAGGGGGAGACCACGAGCACGATGGATGGATGGTGTGAAGCAGGCGACTGGGCTGACTCTGGATGGACTGCGAGGGGCAACCAGGAGCTGGAAGGATTGGAGGATGAAAGTCATGGTCATCACCAGGGGTCGGACACGACTCGACGGCACAAGTTGACAAGTTGAGATCCAAGCTCTGGGAGGTTAATGCAAGATGAAGGCTAGGATTTCATCAATTTTTGTGAATAATCCAATTAGGAAATTGATTAGGATTTTGATCATGATCAATCAATTTAGGAAATTTATTAGGATGTCGTCAATTTAGGATGTTATTGTAGGGTTCGGCTCTACCCTTTCATAGTGATGTAGTTGACAGTTTCCCATTCTAAAATTGTCTCAAAAATTGTAAATCTGATTTGGAAAGTTCTCAGAAATGGAGCATTTAATTTGCCATCCCCTGAAATGTAAGTGCATTGTTACTATGAGTCATAAAGGCTATCAATACTTGCTAAAAAAATTTTTTTATAATTTTTTAAACTTTATTTATTTGTTTCATCACATAGTATAACAAGATGAACAAGACAATATAACTGCAAATAAGTAAAAAAATCTAAGAAACCCTTTTGGGCTTAATCGAATAGAGAACTCCCATCAAAGAAAATAGATAACCTTAACACCTATAAAAGTACTACCCCCCACAAAAAAAATAGATAACCTTAACATATAAGACCTATAACACTACCCCACCCCCCTCCCCCACCATACCAACTCCCAGCCCTTACAATGGATACAATCAATAAAAGCTTTTATAGTAATTTTTCAGTTGTCGCGAATGGTAAAAGAGGTTCTGACGATAAGGTGACCACACGTCACTGATTTTCGGGGACAGTCCCCGGATATCTTGTACCGTCCCCGGATTGATACCGTCACCGGAAATGTCCCTGGATTTTATGTATCGTCCCAGCTATATCCTCGAATTTTTGAAACAGGCCCCGAATAACTTCAATTTGACCCATTTGGACGATGGTTCGTAGAAACAGTTTCAAATGTAAGAATCGATTTGTTTATAATTACACTCATGACTTACAGATGAAGGGATCTCAGATCGTTGAATAATTTCATCGCAAAATATCCTAGTTGATAGTTAGTAATGTATAAGGAGACTCCCAGTTACCTTGCAAGTTTTTTTTTCGGCCTTGGATTTGTATATCTCGGGCAAGTGACCTGTTCCAGGATGAGATGTTCTTACCTTGAGCAGTGGAACATCATCCTTAAAACATTAGAACCACCAAAGCACTCAGAGGTCCCTCAAAATTGCACCTTCCCTTTAAATGTTAGTTTCAGTTTATAAAACTTGATGTCAAAATGGAAACAAAGAAGTAGGGAGGGGGGGGGGGAAGAGGTGGGGTCAACATCAACATCATATCCCTGGATTTATTGGGGGAAATGTGGTTACCGTATCCTAAGATTGAAGAAATGCTACCGGGAGGGGGGGGGGGTGGGGGGTGTATGTGGTTATCCAGTC
>JAAAKB020089071.1:0-13299 GCA_010014835.2 Apostichopus leukothele | reverse complement strand
TCGCGGGAAATGGCACTTCCCAGGCCTTGTAAGTTTCATCTAAGCATTTTCTATTTTGAAATTACTAGCGATATCATAAAAACATTTAAAAAAAATGCTCAAGGGGGGGGGGGTGCGGTCGCCCCCCTCCCCTTGGCTACGCGCCTGCTTACCCCCTCCTCGTTGTATAAGAATGTTTTTAAACGACACGAAAATCTTCATAATAAAATGTAAGAACTCACAAATTTATGTACCGGTATACTAAAATAAATATCATCACTGCTAATTTTTGGCACACGCACAAATGTAATAGTTTTTTGTTCTTTGAGTGAGGGTTTGGGTAAAGCGTTGAGAGAAATTATTTAATGTTTGGCCTAAATATTACCCAATAATCACATATGTACATAGTAATCGTCACTCGTGGTCGTCAATTCTACTATATCGTGACATAAGCATTAAAATGGCGTCTTCGGTCTCTTTCCCAGCCAAGACGATATTTTCGGTTCTGTTTTGAAACGTTTCATAAACGCATGGAGCAGTTCATGATTGCTAAGGTCAAAGGTCCCAGGTTCTTTACCTAGTAAAGAGGGTATGACGTCATAAATAAGGTAGAATACAAGGATATCAGCCAAGGATATCTGTGAAGCAAAAGAGGAAAGTTAATTAAAATAATTAAGTTTCACATCACATACAATAACGATGTTAATATGCGTGCTAACTAATTCAATATATGGTTTACGACATGACTTGGGTGCTTTAAATCTTTGTGCTCTGTTTTAATTCAGCATTTATATTGAAATAATCGGAACCCACGAAAAAAGATCTAATCTTGAATAATACGCTGATTCTTAGCAAATTATTTCTCTTAAATTATGTATGAAAGCTCCAAATGTTAACTAAAATTACCTCCATGTGTGAACCAATTCATATTCCACATGCGGACACAATATATGCTAGATTTGCTTTCAATATATATACCGGCAAAGTACCTTTCTAAGAACTTAACATTCTGTTTCTCCTTAACTTGATTTGATATAATGCAACTTTGGTGTTTATCGAGGAAAGTTCGAGAAAGATGAGAGATGTTAATTGGTTAATCTATACATAACTACATACATTCTCCCCTATTCGTCTGGGTTGGGGTGTGAGTGTGTGTGTAGGGGGAGAGGGGGGGTCTTCACACTCCATCCTCCCATCGTATTTACAATATAATTTCAGCATACAGATACCTTTTCTCCAACAAACCATCCAGTTCCCCCGTTAGTGTTCTTAAGTAGTTTCTCGATGTTGTTCAAATACTTATCCGATCCTTTGTCTATAAATTCTTTTCTAATCTCCTCCTGAAACAAAGGAAAGATAAAAACGATTCGGTTTCTAAATGTAACCTGTGGGACACAAAATTTCCTTTATGGCCCTAAATCGTAAATAGACATATAACTGCCTATTCGGAGAAGCCTTGTTGATTTAGTTGACATAAACTCTCCTACAGGGTTGTGATATCGAATTATGTGTAAAACTATAACATGGCTTGGTCAGATATCTTCAAAGTCAAATCCGACTCCATTGCAGTTTTCAAGGTGGTTGACCTGCCTCTGACAATATGAGTGTTTAGTATGTCAATATAAATCTGTTCAGTTGGCTACATGTCATGGAAAAAAGACTAATAGTACGAATAAACAATTTTTAGGTATCATTATATTTGATATAAATTACTTATATACTTATTTTCCTTGTTATGAAGTGCATTTTTCTTTGTTAATTATACAATAACATTATTACAATCAATAGTAAACAACACGTTTCGATCAGTCACGTGGTACTTCGGCTTGTTCGTTTCTTACTCGTTTCGTGGAATCAGTCTGTGAGAAGAATTTGCTGACTTCTGGATCAAAGTCACGGACCGTCTCAAGGACGACCTCTACAAGAGCATGACCCCAATCATCAGATGGATAGAAACCTGCAGAATATGGAACGCGAAAAGGGCAAACTTATTTCGTTGCTAAGTTTAACGTTAGTTTAGACAACGACGTAAGTTTAGACAACGGAAATTTAGACATCAACGTGAGTTTGAGCAACAGCATGATATAACAGCAGCAACAACTTTAGTTTAGACAGCAACAAACTTAGTTTAGACAACGAAATATGGTTGCCCTTTTCGCGTTCCATATATTAGATCAGAGTGCGTATATATGTATACGGGACAGGTAATTTAAGAGAATTGAAATAAATCCAAGATCTCTCAGTGACTAGAAATACACTAGCAAGTGTACTTTTGCTGTATTTCTGATGTGAATGGCTGTTAGAATTAGAGTATGGCAAAGCAAACTGCATAGGTTTTAATTGATGTGTGTCTCTTCATAGTTTAATAAAGAAGCTTATTTCTTTAGCGTAAGAGCTTTATTCCTCTTTTCACTAGATCCATTCAAGTGTACCATTTGGTAATGCTCTGTTATAATAAAAGAACTGAACTTCAAGTTAAAACTGAAGTATTAAATAGATGTGTAAAAGTAAGATGGCTTGATGTTTCGATCCTAGCAGGATCTTCTTCAGAGGCTGAATGTATTAAATAGATAGTTAGAGCATAAGCAAAATGAACCAAACCTTGTTTTTCATTTCTCCCAATGAGGCACAAAAGATGTTTGTGACAATAGGTTATCAGTACGTGTAACCTGTGACAAATTCATCAAGGTACATGAGATTTGCTTTCTCCACGTTAGATAATTTGAATGGCTTTTAGGTGGAGAACTGTTTTTATTAAAAACTAAGAAACATCATAGTCAAAAGTCAAATCAATATTTCAAAATCCAAAATCTCTTAATTCGCCAAAAAAAAACATGAGATACCAACTTTTGTCGATAGTATGCCATGCTGTTTCTTAATGGCCATACTGTCCAAAGTAGCTAAGCAAACAATGAATTTACAGAATTTTTAGCATTGTGTTCTAGCGCTTCCTCGTTGACTCTGTATTGGTTGCAATATATGAACACAAAGTGGGGATTGTTACAAAATCCATGCAGTAAATACTACAGTTACAACAAAGCTAAAGTGGATCTCCTGTGTCCACATACATTAGTTTTGCCAAGGTGCTTATTAAAACCACTTTTTTGGTTTGACATGGTTGGTTGGGATATCCTTACTTTGATTATATTAACCAGCTTCCTTTGTGGATATTAGCATTGGAATGACATGGGTCCATGCTAACCATGCTTTCACATAAGGTTTAATCATCACGAATCAACATGCATGAAATTACATTACCAGAAAAGTACAAAAAACAGAAATACCAAAACAAACATTTAGTCTCCTTAACATTATTAGGAATCACAATAAACATTGGTTTCTAAGTTTGAAATTAAACAATTACCTTAAAGGAGCATTAATGGCCAATTTTTAAATTCTAGGAAAACTACTAAAGGTACATCCAATTATTATACTATTCATAACCTTTCATAATATGGTCAGCTTTAACTTCAAACAAACTCAAGAAAAAGGCAACAATCTTTAAATTTCTGATTTCTTTCTATGCGATTACAAAATATATTGTTGTGGTTTTAAATGCATTATAAGAAAAACACGATAGCATTACATACTCACTATAAATTAATACTAGTTAACTTAATTTGGTGAAAAACATCATTGAGAAGGGTCGATGTTTTATGTTGACCAATCGATAAAGTGAATATTTAGGTTTCATAAGATAGTCGGAAGTTGGTGACCATGGAAACAAAACAAATAAAGCTGCTGTAATATTTGATATTTTATCTTACCTAATTTAAAAAAATGTGAAGGACAATCTCAAAGTGGAATTATTACGATGTGAATATTTATTATTATGATGTGAATATGTTCCATGGTTTATTTGATAAATTTGTCTCCCAAGCAGACTTAATTGCCATTGTGGCTTATTTTATGAAAAAACTGATGTTTCAGTCTTTCATGTTACTTAATTTCTAACAAACCCCCTCCCCCCTCCTCCACAAAAAAAAAAAAAAAAAAACCCAACAGAATTTTGCCTCCAAAACATTAAAAATGTCAGGTGGCACACATCACAAAATATAAAAGTGTTATGTTTGTCACTTTATGTTAACAAACTACTAATGAGAAGCAGCTGGTGTCCTTCACTTTTACGATTCAAAAAAATTGATATAAATTTCAAACTGTATATGATCTGCACCAGGATAGATTTACTGATACATGTGACAATTTTATCAACTGTTTTATGGGGACATATTTCAGTCCCATACATAACCAAACAGCAGATGCATTGGAATAAGTATAGCTGCTTATAAATTTTAGCTCATTCAACATCCAAAATAATGGAAAGTTGAAATTGTAGTTGCACAAAAGAAGGATTTGTAAATGAGAAATGGTTGTTGAAGTTTTCAGGCAAAGCTTGTGTTTAAATGTTTAAAACAATTTACCGGACTGTGAGTGATGCAACATGAATATATGTTAAGAGATATAGAAGGTTAACATGCTTCAATTGTAACTAGGACGTTGCTGCAACTGCCAAGGTGAAAAGGATACTATCACCAACATGATTGACAAATGAAGAAAAAGTGGTGCATAGACGAGGAAATGGCAGGGTGGGATAGGAGAGGGAGGGGGCAATCCACTGATGACAATGGAGTCTACGCAAAATGATTGATATTTTAATAGTTCATTTTTATTCCTTTTCCGATCCCTTTTCCACCTCCAAATTGCTCTCAAAATTGTCAGAAATTAAAAAAAAAATGATCGCTCAACGATTCCGAACTTCAACAAGCATCTGTCAGGGGACTGATGAAGCAATTTCCTTCTCCGAGATGTCATCTTAATTAATATTTAATTTATCCCGATCCTCAATACCAAACAAATTTTTTTCATTATATAAGTATGATCGTCTTCACACAATACCTTACATTTGATGGTATTATAATGTAAAAATAATAATAACTGCAATTATTCCATGATTACCTGCATACTATAGATTTATACACTAGAGATATATCTGATAATGGCAGACGTTGTGATGCCTACAGGAACGTACAAAAATATTACAAACAACTAATCGCAAGTCCATTATGTCAATGCCCCGTTCCTAACCTCTAGATTATTTTTAAGAGCAAAGCTAACTATTTTTACCTAATAAACATTGTTTTCTTAAAAGATAAACCAGAGACCAGAGGATTCCAATCGCATTCTAGCAACAACATTCTTTGCTCTTTTCCAAATTTGTTTTATAATTTTAATATCCAGTCAGTTGATCTGTTGCTCATTTTATTTCTATACTAATAAACATGTCATACTGAATTCTTGGAAATATACATTTACTTATATACTAATAAACATTTTCATATTAAATTCCTGGAATTGGCCATTCAGTTGGTTGCCTTTGAATGAGTTTTCATATACAGATGTTCTTTTATAGCATTTACTTTCTTTTTTATTTGATCGTTTTTTTGCACTATCATAACAATAATGAGAATAATGTTTTGTGCATGGTCATTAAAAGCAGGACATTAATTGCCCAATTCCATGACGATATTATGTAAATGAGTCTGCTGTTTTGAGATACATTGGGGAAGCTGACAAGCTGATGTCAACTTCCCTATATTGAGATCAGGTTTTCATTCAGTAATTTTTTTTTTTTTTTTTTTTTAAATTACACAAATATTTGAAAACCTTCATCAATTGCTGGAATATCACTTTAAGGGAGTCAATTGATACATTTTAAGAGTTCCATAATACTATAACAAATTAACCTGGGTAACAAGGAATATATAAATCCCTACAAATTCCTTGGCATGATAGCAAGAAAAAAGAAAAGAAAAAAAAAAAGAAGCAAACCTAGGCAGAAAGCTTCACAGTTTTATATGTATGTTTTGTTCCTTCTTTATCTAGCCTGAAAATGTGTTCATCGATAGATAGTTCTGCGATGCACATACTAACAATTTCGGCAGCGACTGACTGCCCACACTGATGGGGAAAAAAGAAGAAGAAGAATATGTGTCATCCTACAGGTCTCTGGGGGAAAGAAAAAAGCGGGAGTTTTGTGAGAAACCTTAAAGTCTGTATATCCAGAACAATAATCTACAACGGGTGGCGACTGCGACACTGTTTCAGTGCGGTTGTGATCAATATTGTTAAAGTAGGACATAATGAAAAAAAACCCTGCCGTGTGTCGTCCACGACTAGGGATTTATTCTGTGTGCACATAGGAAGGATTCTCCATCATGTGATTTCCATGCAAAATGCTGAGATATATAACATAATGTACGCATGATCACCGCAATGAGAATTTGCAGTTGGTACGGAAAGGATTGCTTTTAACAGATTTTGACACTGAGGCCTCAAATTGACAAGTTTCTCTACTGAGATGGGGCTTACCCAGGAAAATTCATCTTCTCAAATATCACATAAAAGTATCTACAGAGATATTTTGCGGCAGATTTAATTTTACAGTATAGTGCGTTGGCCTACTTGATCAGCAGGAGTGCCTGTGGGTCAATCAAAATTTAATACCATCGATTCAAATTCAATATTTTCGACGTCTTACCCCCCAAAAAAAAGGTTTAACAGAAGTTTTATGACTTTCCATTGTCCATATCTTAGAAAATATTTGATCCAAAATTTATGCGCAGATCAACTATCAATTGATCACCTACAGTTTGTGGCACTAAAAGTTGTATTTTATTGATAAGATGTTGATAAAAAATTTGAAAATGTAAAATAGAAAGAAACAATAACTTAATAGACAAAAGAAAATTACCAACAGGAAATTATAATATATGACAACCACCGACATGATATGAAGCTTTTCTGTACCTTTTTTAAGTTTATAAATTTATTTAATGTACTTTTTTATATTTACTAAAATTTTGTCCTGTGTTTGTACGATTCTCATTTATAATTTTCAAGACATATTGAGAGATAAATCATTTCCTCGAAAATAGCTTCTGCCCAAAATATCTCTTTTCAGGGGAAATTCTTTTGGCATTTAAGTCTCGAATAGCACGTTTGAGACTGACAATGCAGGGTGAAGATGAATTGTTTTATTGTAAAGTACTGAAAGAGACTCCGATTCTGACAACAAAAACAGCCACTTTTGGCCATTTTTTTGCATAACAGAATGTTGTTATTATTCCCACTGCTCAGATGAATTTTCAAGCATTATGTTCGTCCTCCGTGGAGGAATACATTTCGCCTGGGTTACATGTATACATACATTAATCAACAAACTAATACAAATCTTTAACAGAGCAACTGTCTAATTCCGTGATGAAAGATACACATGAGCTCAGATGCAAATGTTGGTCTCTGTGTCTACTAGGTTCGCTCAATTGTCTGTCAGTTTGTTCCATTCCTGTGAGAATCAGCTGTATCTTAGAAAGATGTATACTTAACACTATATAGAGATAGCACATATCAACTGCCTCAGGTATCGCATATCCTATCTTCTACAGTTGATCTTAGCATCAACATCCCTGCATTATTGCTGATTCCTGATGCATTTAATTACTTACGTTTTTAATTACCACCTTTCTCTTTTTGTTCTACCAATGATACCCATGGCTGCTTACTCATGTAAATCTACCTTAAGACTTAACTACATGAAAGAGCATAGATGAAATGCATAAAATATCAACATGAATTTAATCTGTAAACTTGGACCATATCTGCTGATTTGAATATTAGACTGGAATATTATAATTTTTTTTTTATTGCCTAATTGAAATATGTTTGTATTTATGACATAATCATTGATGATTTCATTATCTTTGACTGACTATGTACAATATTCCTAATGTTATACAATGTCTTTTTGAGTCACCTGTTAATATTGCACAACTAAATAAAATTAACAAGCAGGTAAATATTACTTATGATGTCATTAAAAACGATAAACACAAATGGAATGACTTTATATGCGGGTGGTGAATAAGAGGGGGGGGCACCTTATTTGGGCAAGAGAGGAACCGGCATCATATAGGTAGCAACTACGTATACATGTCATGAATTCTACTTATCAACTATGTATCTATGGGGGGGGGGGTGGGTAACAATACCTTCCTCCTCTTGCAACCTTTTGGTAACTGTTATATCTTTACCCAAAGCCTACCACCTACTGAAATTTTGCACTTTTCACCTGTAAATATTTCTCATTTCTTATCAAAAAAAAATCTATAAATGTAGTGGTTCGATTCAATTTACCTTTATAAGGAGACTCAAACCCTACCATCGTTATTGGATTCCCGTCGTGAACATCTTCTCCAAAACAGCTGAGAAAAAATCTGATGCCTTTTGGGAGATATCACAAGTTTTAATGTTTCTCTCTACACAAGGCCAAAGACTTGGATCAAGTCTAAATATGTCATCATCAAGCCACATGTGCTTATTCTGACTCATGCTTTTCTTCATTCATTACAATGTTTGTATTCTTTCATAGAGAATGTGTATGTGTGTATGTATGTATGTATTTTAGATCCTCCTGCAAGGAACTCGCGAAGAGGTCATCATTGGCTTATCAAAGTCGCAGGCTGACCGAAGTCAGTCTCTTAGATTCATATTTTAACATCCATGATTATGAATTGTCAATTGTCAACAACTCTGTAACTGGACGACATACATTAATCTTGGGAGTGACTCGAACTTGGTACCTTATGATTGAAAGGCACCGGCGTTAACCACTGAGCTAACACTCCACAGATGTGTGCCCAGGATTGTCCGTCCGTCCAAGATTCCTCATTTGAGGAATTCTCTCACCGTCAGTATGATTGCTTGACTCAAGATAAAAAGTCTAGAAATGTCAGATTATGTTTTCTTTATCCCTTCTTAATATAACTTATTAACTTGGGGATATATTTTGAGAATAATTTGTCAGGACTGCAGAATTTGTTATTTAGTCAACTTAAGTAAGTTCTACAGTTCTTCAATACTATGTTACAACTACAGTATAAGTAACTACATTATACAGAACATGTATGTGAACACCCTTAATACTGTACATGCTGTTGTTGTTTCAAGGCATGTATGTGAACACCCTTAATACTGTATGCTGTTGTTTCAAGGCATGTATGTGAACACCCTTAATAGTGTATGCTGTTGTAGTTGCAAGGCTAGAAAACATAACCACAGACTGCTTGTTTCAAGCTGCTTTTTATGGCTGTACAATTTGTACATAAAATACTATCAAACTTTCTATACACTCTTTATCCATTATCTTTGTTGTGTCTGTAAGTAGCTACTGTATTGTACTGTACATATATAGTATGAACAGTGAATGATTGGAGCCTACACTCTAACCTGCCTGATATTAAGTGTACAGGTCAATGGTTCTGGTTCACTGCTCTGGTAAAATATTAATTTCAAAGTGATCTTATCCTATTTGTAAGTAAAAAGTTTGTGTTTAAATGTGTGTCTTTCTTTTGCCCTACATGTAAGTGCTGATTGTGCAGTATGTATGTACGTATACATGATGTATGCAGGGTTTGTTGTAGAACTAGGCATCAGTACAGACTAATGAAATACATGGTCTTGTTCTCCTTGCAGACAGTTGTAAAGAGGTTTTAGTAAAACTTAAATCATAATGAAAGCCCTACAGTTCTGTGTCCTATGTTGTACTGTACATAATGAAAGCCCTATGTACAGTTTATGAGCCTACTGTACTACTACTGTATGTACGGTAAGAAACTGCAGTCACTATGTTAATTGAGTGCTGTTTGAAACCTGGGAAATTTCACCAGCTGTAGCAGAGAATTTTATTTCGGATTTACAAAACAAGTATAGAAAAAAAATAAAGAATTTGGTTTCTGACTAGAGTAGTGTGCAGCAAGCTGATTGGTTAATGTGTATCACCATGACAATTAAATCAGTTCTCAAGCATCCAGACTGCCAAACTTACATGTGTCCTTCCAATTTACTTCTTTACAGTATATCTTACAATTGACTTTCTACTTTACCATCTACTTTTCTTTGCCCAGAAATCTTTTCAAATCAGAACAATGAGCTCTTTTCATTGGAAGAATTGACCAAATCCTAATGTGGTGACTAAGCTAGACGATTTATGAGGTCATAACATGCCAAATTTGTACTAACAGTGTATAGATATAGCCCTGTACATACCACAACACCCTCCCTCCTTGCTAATATTACACAAACACCAGGAAAGTGACTTCTGTTGTGGACAGAAAGAATTCAGACAATGCTGCAGGATTAAGTGAATTGATTGCAATATTATTTATTCTATTGACATATTTAAGGTTTTGTGGGGAGGTCAATGGGTCTTCATAATTGCTGGTTGTTAAGTACTGTGAATATATGTGGTGGGTGTTTGATGACAGATAATTTGTGGTTCAGCTAGAATTATTCTCTCCAGTGAGTTTAAAAACTGATAATTTTTTGTAAAATTCCTTTGAAACAATATATGAGCCCTCTCTCAATATCTGTGCATTTACTCCAAAGATTTAGGTGAGATAAAACTTGCTCAAATTTTCAAAATGTTCTCAAAAGTACATTATATCTAGTGTTTGCAATTTTTTTTTCAGATATTAGAAGCACCTTTTATTATCTGACAGCAAGGAAATAAAAAACAGAAATTATGAAATATTTATTGAGCGAGTAACAGTTATGATATACCCTGTGCAGTACCTATGCACCACAGGTACAAAATATCCTGTAGAAACGGTCAAGAGTTGAGTCATTTATGGAACATTTGTGGAATAGAATTGCCATTCATCAACTGACTTTCATTGCAATGTTGTTACAGTAAAGTACAGTATGTACAGTTAAATGGTACATGTACAGTATAAATTTATCGTGTGGTATTGTATAGAATCAAAACTGTGAAGTAAACTTTATTTCCATTTAAATACAGATTTTTGTGTTATAGATGGACAAGTCCACCTACAGTACACTCCTTAGTCTCGATTAACATACAAGTTGAAATTTTAAAGTATATTAGTTTAATAGGTCTTTGATTTATTACCTGCTCCCTTTGGTTGAGTACTATCTCCAGTGATGTTTTCATACAGGTTGTAGGCTAAAGTTTATGTTGGATTCTACTGCACATGGTTTATATGCACTGAAGACATACAGTAGGATACATATATATATACTGTACATTTCAAACGCAGTGACTGTAACGTTTGTAAACAAAAGTATTCTGTTTATACTGCACTGTAAGGTAAGACAGTCCTTACAGTACACCTAATGACAGTGTACTGTGTGCCTGCCTTAATGCACAGTGAGCTATACTAGTATACATGTGGAAAGGTATATATTTCCCATTGTGTCGCAGACAATTGATGTGAATTGTATGCAAAATATTCTATACAGTTTAGTGTCTGATTCATAATTCAATACACGGTGGTCGGGGGTGGCAACCTTTTCTCTAATTTACCCGGTAAAGTGGGTCATACAGCTGTACTTAGGTGGCAAGTCACGACTGATCTTTTTCGAAGGCCATTCTGTTCTGTACTTTCCTAAATATGATAATATTACATTATGATCGTTGATTTAATAATAACCTCCAAATGTGACATTGATTGAGAATGGGTACAGTATACTTGTCAATGTTTTGCTGCATAATTTATTATATCTGATAATGATATACAAGTATGGCATACATACTCCTTCACTTGTTTGTAAGAACAGAGATTTACAGCTATTTATCCGTAACCGTTGCAAAATGATACTGAAAATTGGCAATTTGCTCAAATGCAAAAATATGTAGCAGTTTCAGTAAACCACAGAATTAATGTTAGACAATGTATTCAAAACTGCCAGCAAAATTAAAACACTAAATCAGAAAAAAATATTTAATATTTTCTTGTTGGATGAGGCATGTAGACATTGTGAAGACAGGTTAAGACAATTCTTCACTTTATTGCAGGGTGGTATTACCGTATTGACATCATGAACTTTGGCATGGCTGCTGTTTTGTGTCATCAAATCTTCAAAACTAACTTGTCAATCTCCACCATTCAAAATCCTGAACAGTACTGCACAAAACACTATACTATGGGTCTGTCAGGAGTTGAATCTAATTAGATTTTTCATTTTATATTATTAATAAAGTATTGCTTTCCTCCGGGTTTTGATCACCTCAGTTGCCACAGAGAGTTTGTTCCAGGGAGTAAAATTTGCTGGTTCTTAGATTGGCGTTGACAGATATTGTACAGCGGGCTCAAAACTTTTAGGACTTCCTGCCAAATGCAAGCAAGATAAGACATGTTTACTGAACTGTAAATCCAAAAGGGAGCTTGTTAAAGTTTACAAAGGGTGTCAAATGACTTGTAAACATCAATTATTATATCTGCTTATGTTTGTGCACAGTACATATATATTCATGTAACTGTTTAACAATTTTTTGATTCATATAAATGTTATGACAGTAATTTCAATTCTACTACTAAATGAAAGTCAGTTGAATTTAATTAAACTGAAGAGCAAATTTTTTGAACCTTTCAATTTTGCAGGTAGGTGTGAGCTGCCACAATATATATCAGTAGGAATAATCTCATCATATTCTTTGTTGTACATGGTACAGTCTACATGTTGTACGTGCTACTGTACTGTATGAATTACAGTAGTTGTCAAATTTTAAATGAGCTGACTGTTCAAGCTGTTGATCATTAAAACGTGACTGCCTGATAATTTTTGCAAAGTTCAGATGGTAGTCGATCTTTCTGAGTACAGAGTTATTGAAAGAAGGGTAATAAATATATATTATGGTGAGTTGATTGTTTCTGCTTGAACAACAATTTTTTTGGGGGGGGGTGGAGAGATGTCGGTCCGGTGGCTGTAAGGTATATAAGATACCCTCTATGTACAAAATTATGGGGTCTTTACACTAAGTACCCTTGACAGAAGAACAGGCCCTAATGCCAGGGAACAATTCATCAGGTATTGCATAGCAAAATGAGGAAATTACTTTGTATCGCAAAGCAAAATTTATTTATGCTATGCAAAATGGGGAAATTGCTGTGTACAAACTGTGCAAGTTTTTGTACACAGGAAACATAATTATTTTATAATCTTGAGACAAAAGTTTAGAACCTCCAAAATTACTGTGCAAAATTTGAACACTAAAACTATTCCCTGAATTCCTGTCAAAAGTCTGAATTGAGTCTGCTCAGGTTTGTGCCCCTAAATTTGTGATTTTCTGAGAAATTATGGATGGAGTTAAAATCTCATACATACAACTTACCCCTCTCAAACCGTGCCTGGTGTTATCTTCAGTGTTTATTGCCCCACCCCCTCCTTCTTCGGCCCCTAGCTCTGGGGGTATCTTATCTTTTCTAATGTCGTTGTTTTTGTTGTTTTTTTTTTATGCTGAAA
>JAAAKB020088962.1:0-22055 GCA_010014835.2 Apostichopus leukothele | reverse complement strand
AGGGAGGCGGGAATGGAGACAGGTAAGCTCGTCACTCGTAAATATCCAAACCAGTAAGTTTTGGAATATTTACTTCGCTCCTCGCTTACCTGTCTCCTCACAACCTTAGCACCGAGTGGCACTGCCCGATGGTGGGAGGCCCGAGGGGTGGGACCTAGTACCCACCGGACCTCGCATCACCGCGCTACCAAAAGCCGCCTCGGCGTGTAGAGTGTCAAAAAGTAACAGGCGACAAACGTAGTTGGTGTTCTCCACGCTGCCGCCTTGAGGATGTCCTCTATCGGGATACCGGCAAAGAGAGCTGTGTAAGCCGAGACCCCTCTGATGTCATGAGCTCTTGGCCGGGTAGCCCCCGTTGTGAACGGGCGGATCATCTCTACTAGCCATCGGGATAGGGTATCCTCGGAGGCCGATGTGTCAGGTGGTCGTGGTAGGATGAAAAGGGAGGTTGTTTCTCTCAACTTCTCTGTCCTGCTTAAGTACCACTTCAGTGCCCTGACTGGGCACCATCGCTTGTACCGGCCACTGATGAAAGGGTTTTGGTTTCCGGAATGAAGATGTCCCCAGGCAAGAAAGTCAAGGCCTGGTTCTTGGCAATGAAGGACGGGTCTGGAACCATCCTCACCCCATGGCCCTCGAATCTGATGTGGTTCTGCTTGGTTGTTAGGGCATGGAGGCAACTCCTCCTTCTCGCTGACGCTACCCGATGAGGAAGGGTGTTTTCTTTGTAAGAGCAGCCAGGGAAGCGTTCGCCATTGTCGAACGGTGGCCCTGCCAGGGCATGCAGAACTGCTGAGAGCCCCCAGGAGGGGGCTAACCGTCTGACTCGTGGGTGGCGATTAGCCATGCCTTTGATGAGCTGGGCGATGTCTGGGCTATTGCCCAGCGTGGAGCCGTCTGGACAACCCTGGTGGATGGCAGCGATAGCCGACCTGTAGTTCTTGATTGTTGAGACCTGTTTGCCTTCTCCGAAGAGTGAGAGGAGGAACTCGGCCACTTGTGCTATAAAGGCCTTAGTAAACAGTATCTGTCTAGGTCGGCACCACTTTTCAAACTTCCGCAGGCGGGAATCGTAAGTCGCCGCGGTGGTTCCTCTCCCTCCCATGTTATCTCCCCCGTACTTGGGCGTGGAAGGACTCCAGAGAGCCCCCCCCCCCCATCCTGAGAGCGAGGCGAAAGTACATGAACCCTGATATGGTTATCCTTTGCGGATAGAGTGATGGGGCAGATCCTTTGCCCTGCTGACGCCACTGTGGTGCAGGAAAGCGGTTTCTCTGTATCTGCTGCTAAAGAAGTCAAGGACAGTGGCCTGTATGGTGACCTTGTTAGCGCTCGCAGTACCGCAGCACTCGCAGTACTGCTTGCAGTACCACAGTACCGCTGATGACCCCTTCAGTTATCAACCAGTTGCGGTCAGAAAAACTGAAGAAAAGGAATGCCCTGATGATGTAGACCTAAGCTGTACACTGCAGGGAGGTTTAATGGAGGTTCCTTCCATGATAAATAATATTAATAATAATATTGAGGATTGATAAAGCGCAGACTTATCCACCGATAACGATGCCAGAGGCGCCTTACAATATTACCCTGGTCAACGATAACCTGTCAAACATAGAGACAAATCCCTTCCCATTGCGTTGGCTAAACAGCCCCCAACTGACAGTCTATCTTACAGGTCCCCATTTATACACCTGGATGGAAAGACGCAATGGAGATAAAGTGCCTTGCCCAAGGACACAACGTAATGATCTGGCCAGGACTCAAACCTGCAAGCCTTAGATCAGAGGTTCACTGCCTCAACATTTGACCAAAATGCTCTCATAAAAGAGTACTGAATGGATAGTTAGCTTCATTAGAATACTCATCTAAACAAACTCCCAACAGAGGCATTGTAGATGGTGAGGGGGTGGATTTGCAGAAATTTATCTCATAAATCACCGGCTGCTTACGGAGCCCTGGGAGTAATCTGTTACTTCTCAAATCTCTTCATGTAGAGATGAGAAATAATTGTTGAACTGCTTTTTTTTAGGTCACTTTCATAGCTCAGTAAAAGTTTCCAACTTTCTATTGAAATCACAGAGCGCACCGCCACGACCAGACCATCAGGTACCACGAAATGCAACTCTGCTTAAAATATCGAGAATGTCAAACATTATTCATAAAGTGCATACTGTACTGTATGTTCGGAGCTCGTTAGCATGTGTAAGGTTTCTTCCTGTGATAAGTTTACAGACTTTGGCACCTATTGATCCTATTGGCCAGTAACCTCAAAACGAGTGAGCTTGTGCGTTAAAAGGGTTATAAAGAAAAGAAAAGAAAAAAGAAAGATCAGCATTTCTTGATTTTAAAGTATCAATGTTAGTCATCTGGCATCATATTGAATAATCAGGAGATAGTTGCAGGTACATACTAAACAGTTTTGAGAGTACAGTATCTTGATAGTCCAGTCTCTTAGCAGCCTCTTCTTCACTAGCTTGGTCTATCGCTGGAAACGTTGTTACTGTTTGTCTTCCATTTCTATATGCTTTCACTATGTCTATTAGAGTAACTGCTGCCAGAGCATTCAGACCAGATGCAACAGTGCTGAAGAGGAAAAGGGAGTAAAATGACATATATGGTTATATATATACAACAGGGATAATGAAGTCAAACACTTGAGCAATACATACCGCAATATAATACTTGCGCTAGGCCTATCCAACCTGTTCATTAATTGCTAAGCACTTAAATCTAGTGTTCCAGGAGGTCCTGGCTATTCATAGAGTAGGTGGAAAGTCTCTAGAAACTACATCAGTCAACCCTTTTTGTTAAATGGTAATGTCCATTGTGTAATTATGGTCCAATTATGTGTTACTTGATTCTTTAAAGCGAGGAAAAGTTCTGTTCACCTTTTGTGGGACTGCTCCACAAACTCCAACACATAGTGATCCACTTATGGGCTGCCCAAGTGTACAAAGGTCAAGTTTGTTGCTTTGAATGCGTACAAGCTCGCAATGTAGAGAGATTGATTACCAAATTTGTTTGGTCTGTCTCCAAGGTTCCCATTACTAATAATTTGCAATATTACTGGTTCAAACCACAATTAAATCAGCATTAGTCCATGTGTTTTTCTTGACCTTAATTGGTTGATAAATAATATATAATAATTTGCAATATTGCTGGTTCAAACCACAATTAAATCAGCATTTAATAGTCCTTGTGATTTTTTCACCTTGATTGGTTTATAAACAGAACATATCTACAATGGACTATAGATTTTCAGGCATGGCAGGTCAGAAAAATGCCATTTGGCTTGATACTTATACTGTCATGTAAAAGTTTGCAATACATTTGTTTTACTATGTTCAAGTTCCTTTAAGTCACTTAGAGTAAGAGGAAACTCCCCAATTCCACATTCCTTAATAGAGAACATGTTAAGAAATTGTTTTAAACACGTTTTGACATAAACCCTTCCAGAACAATGAGATTTTACATGCCAAAATTTTGTATTCTGGACAGGACATATATTGAAATAACTTACTTGAAAACTTCCATTTTAATTGTGATTGAAACCACCTGCTCATTAATAAGTGTGTTAAGGGCAGTGTTTACATTCCACCAATTACCACACTACAAATAGCATCCCATTATAAAAATCTCCCTCAAGCTGCAGGGCTACTTTTTCCAGTCAACAGAGAATTTGGTCAGATCTGAGTTAGTACACTTATCAGGTCTCGTAATCAAGCCACATTGTACCTTTCACTATAAATTATAAACACACCCTAAACCGATACCTATCTCCATGGTCCAAACAAAGTTTTTGTATACTTATGTGTGCCAAATATCTGATAAATGTGTCAATCTCAAATAACAGCTACTGGAGGACTGACTAGTTATTTCAAAGTTAACAGCAGTTACATAAGGCTGTAATATGACAAACTGGTGGAAATGTGAGCAAACTTGTGCATTTGAAATGCATTACCTCAGTGTTCCAGCAAATAGACATGCAATGAACAATCCTTGTAATTGATCAAGTTTTCCACTGACGAAGTAGATTAAAATCTGTAAATAGAAAATGGAGTATAAAGTTTTTCCTTATTTGTGTGGAAAACAATGTTAAGTGATAAAGAATGAAGAAATAAAGATAACTTTTCATAGAATTTGCTTCCTACATCACCCATGTGTTTTCAAACTTTTGTTTCACTTCCCTGTAATTTGTTAATAGTTCATTCGTTAGTTTATGAATCAATTAATACATACTGCAATTATTATGAAGTAGTTCCTCCCTCCAACAGATGGTTCAACCAATTGGAAACATCCTTATCACCTATAATCATATGTGTAAAGAATGCTGAGTCTACCATATGCTACAAAGGGGTTGTGAGTTTAAGCTTAAGAAAACAGACTTGTAAATTATATCCATATTACAAAAAGCAACAAAGGTATTGGCTAGAAGGAGATTCACCCCAGTGACCTCTCAGGGCTGTATAACCCTAACTCTCCTGCTGGGTTATACAGCCTAACTTCATGGTGATGCTTCAAAACTTTTCTTTGCTAAAGTAAAGTTTAACTTTCTGATAAAGGAATTAATTTTCTTGAGGCATTAAGCATCTACTGTGACATTAATGCAACATCCTATTCTTCACTCAAATGTGTTGCCAGAGATGTCATATTTGAAACGATAAATCTTTTCAATTAAGATCTCACCTGATCATTTGTGGTCATATGTGGTGCATCTCCTGTTGAGAAAAAGGAGTTAACATCCATTACAAGAGAAACCACTCCAAATAAGATTTGAAGTTTTAGCACTTTGTGTCTAATTAAGCAATTTCAAAGGAAAATGTTGCAAACAACTACCAGCCTGCTACTTCCATCCCAAAAGAAGTCCTGTAACTACTATATCCCACAGTCACCTGCTTACTTCTTCCACCAAACTGTATTCCCATAACTAGTGTATACTATACTATCTACAACTGAGAGTATAGCCTTATGCCACAATTACACATCACATTCTTCCAACAAAAGGAATGAATTTGTTAATGGGTTTCATCAGAACAGTGATTTGCCCACGACTATGTCTATGCTTGACTTAACCTTCTCAGAATCAAGACCTTGTCATCTATGTATATTTACTGACAGATACGCCTACTTGAGATATGACAGCTTTCACCCAGAACATTTGAGAAACTACCTTGTGTATAGCCAGGCACTACACGTTAGGTGCATAGACTCAACCGATTCTGAGTTTTTCTTTCAGTTGATTGAATTAGTGGCTAGACATTTTGAACAAGGTTATCCACTTTCCATCATAGTGCATCAGTTCACCAAGGTTTAAGGAATGGCAGTGATGCTGATCAAACCCAACATAGAAGGATAAGAAAGATAACGCACACCTCCTCCCTTATTCCTTTCAAAATACAGAAAGCATTCTTGGCTAACCATTACTGGCTGAAGAATTTTCATTATACCCAACCCCATCTGTGCCACAAGACACCCCCCTAATCTCAGATCCATATTTAGTATGCAACAAATTACTTTCTGATGTGACTGAGTGGAATACCACTTGCAGCAAACCACTTGGCCAGCTTGTAAACATATATTATACCACAGAAACATATCACCCTTGCTCACCATACTTTCTGTCATAGTAGCTTTAACTGTGACTCTAAGAATATTATTTAGGTTTGTTGTGATTTGAATATTCTGAACGTAATTTATGTTAAAGAGACAGGCAACAAATTTAGATTTAGATTTGATAACCATAAGTACAGCTCATAGTTCAGAATTTTCTATGGTTTTCCATTTATTCACATTTTAATAAACCTTATAATCCTTATAAACCTTATATTCATTGGAGGGGAGCTTCAGCAGAATGACAGAACTTAGTCAGCTACATATATGGACTCAATAAGGACATATCATGCATTTCTGATTACATCTTTACACCAGATTACACATGATTGTGAGTGATTTAAGGAAGTCTGCTACTTCACTTTTCTAATTAAATGTTGTAAGCTTAAACGATTGTAATTTTACAAAAACTATTACTTGTTGTTCATTCTACAGTTGGTTCTGTAATATTCTGTGAAAAATTGGATTTTAAGCCTCATCTGTCTTATTCTGTATAATTTGTTGATATGATTTGTTGATATGATACATTTATGTTTATTCCAAATATAATGTATTGAGTCATGAGATATCCATTACCTTTATAATATGCAAAGAGGACTAAACCAATAAGTGACACAATGGTCATCATGATGACATTCCCAGGCAAGTTGTACCAGACTGACCTAGTGAGGAACAAACAATACTGTTTCTGTTAAACTTTGATTATTCAGTACATTGGTATTGTAATGATGTCCACCAAGTACAAGAGGGGTCTGATAGTTGCTAAGGTGGACTCAAGTGCTAAAGAAGTTACATCCAAGCTTCACTGTTCTTTGCAATCTGTAATCTCTACTGAAATCAAATCACTTCCAATGAGACCACAAGCAGTAAGGTTGTTGTGCTAAGATGGAACTCCATGTTAACTGCATACTGTAGGCCAACAAAAAACACATTCAGTTTTAAATTTTCTCTGCCTTTCTATTCAGCAGATGCACCATTACATTTCTTGAGAATATTCATCGCATCCACTTTTCATGTTTCTTCTTCCTATTCCTTGAACCACTTCTAGAAGTCTAATTCTGATACACATGTGAGAGACTACCTGTTTCTCTCGCAGGTACATTATACTTGTTATTAGTTGCCCACAGAAGGGTTCATAAATGGTTGTTGATGTAGAGGAAGCAATGAAAATTACAAACGTAAAACAACTAAAATGTATGGAATCACTTGCAGCAGAAAAACCAACATGCAATAGTAACCTGTAACATCTGCTGAATTTAATCAGGGAGTTGTTCTGGAGGAGATACAATGTTCATAAACACTTTGAAGTAGCTGTGTTTCTAACTAGGTTAAAACAAACACATATCATAAACACTTTGAAGTAGCTGTGTTTCTAACTAGGTTAAAACAAACGCATATCATCATAAAACTGTCTGGGGGCTCAGCAGGAGATTGTGCAATGAATTCTAATGGTTGCATAATAGCTTTCATCCAGGTGGTGCCAATATCCACATATGGAAAGTCAACAAACATAGCCATAGCGCAAGCGGTGGAGAAAATACCAAATAGGCCTATGGTATTTGTGTACAGTAACATGCATGTCCCTTTAGTTAGCCTACTGTGTTAGCTAAAATGATAGATACTGTAGCTGTCATGTTTGAAAGTCAAATTGTAATGAGTTTTTATAACCCAATCTTAATCAACACAGCCACCATGGAATTATTATTAATAAGACTAACAGTCTGCAGTTCCATAATATTCATTATACTAACTTGAAGACATAGCCATGTGGCAATCATGACCTATACACAAGAAAAAATCAGCAAATCACATCCCATCTAAACAGTCTTCTTTGTGTTGTGTATTGTATAAAAGACAAAAACATACCCAAAGAAACTTAAGAAAGAAATTGTCAAATATACTTGTGAGTACCTGGAGGGGGTTGAAAAGTTGATCAAATGGATAATTGGTTAGAAATGAGATGAGGAATATGCCGGGGCACTATCTGCTTTTTACATCGGGAATATTTTGAATATGACAAGAGCAGGGTGCGGGTACATCAAACAGGATACTCAGGAGCATGTGTTTCAGGTGTGACTCATTACTGAGCTGTTACCAAGGGTAGCAACAATCACACAGCAATGATCTAAGAGTGTCCATGTGTGGCTTCCTTTGTTTTTGTATGGTGTTTTTAGCTTCTAAGGCATCACATCACATATACACACACACCACTGCATGGATTCAGTTTGCCTTTGGCAAGAAATCAAATAGTATCATTTGTCTTTCTTAGTCAAAGATCTGAAGATGTTATAAAAAGACTCAATATACTACTTTTGGGATCCATCAGAATACCCATTTTGATACATGTTTATGAAGAAGACATCACAACACACATTTGTCCACACACAATCATAATTTGCATTGGCAATAAAACATTTTCTTTTTGGCCAGTCCAAATTTTATTACATACATAAAGTGCAGAGCAATTGGGGCATTAAAACTGAAAACCTTACTTCTGAGCTTCTTTTAGAGTCCTGGCAGTGAGAAACCTCTGAACGGCAGTCTGACTGACAGCCCAGATAGGCAGGGCATTGAAGGCACCACCAAATATCAAAGACCAGAGGGATAAGCGCTCTGTTGGGTCTGGGTTCAATCTATATGTGGAGTGATAAGGAAAACAAACTTTGGCAAAAGAGTTCATTAATGAAAGAAGCTCTTTGTAACAATACATAAAATCAACTTGAAATGACTGTTACTTACTTAGCCATACCAACAAACCTCTAAACATTGATCAGAGAGTATTTACTCTGTAACATGCATAGAAGGGTGTGGGCTTCATACCTTTTGTACTGCAGCACAGAACAGACTGTATACATCTTCTAGTGAAATCAATTCTACTCTCTTAGCACTGCATATAGTAAGTCATGAACAGAATTATCAAATTTGTGTAACATTTTTGTACCTGGAATGATGGTCTAATCCACACTATCCAATGAAATGTGTGTGTTGAAAACTTTACACAGTGTTTGTATGAAAATATCCTACTTAGGACAGGGAGAAGGGTTACAATTAAATAATTACTTTGTCCACTATACTCTAGTAAACACTGTCATGCTTCTGTGAACTGGTACATACTGTTCTGGGTATATATCAATACAGGAAGTATTCATTCGGTGCAGTATTAGACAGAGTATCTACAAGAGTATTTCTCTGTTACCATACAGATTCTGTAGAGTGCTTGACTGACCACCTGTACATTGGTTTGAAGAGGGACTCTAGTTCAATTCTTTGTTTTTCAGTACCCTGGGGATATTGGAAGTGAGCTCTGCTAGTTGCACCTACAGTATGAGATGTCATTGGGGCCTGCAGCATGGAACCTTGATAAAATAGCACTGTTTGGAAATGACAATCCATAGTAGCTTAATGCTAGTTTATTGGTTTGAGTGGTGAGATTGGTGTGATCTCTGGGCCTATGACATCATAGGTCACAGACGCACTACACCCTCTTCCCAGGCACATACCCACCAAGTCCATTGGCCTTACAGTTTAGGAGGAATTCACATCATACAGTTCGCACAAATTTGGCCAAGCTTGACATTCTACCACACAACTTTAGCATTTAATGTATGTTAATTAATGCTCTGTAAATTGCAAATTGGTATCCCACATGGGTTTGAAAATTTCCGCCACCTTGGTATGTACTTCATGCCAAATGCTTTTTTGTTTTTTTGTGCTTGACCACTGCCCTTTGACACATTTACATCACATCATACAGCTACTTCATCACATGACCAGAGATATACCCACCAAGAATGTAGTCCATTGGCATTATAGTGTAGTAGTTTGTGACACACTTTTTTGCACAAGTTGACCATCTTTGACTTTTGACCTCTTTTGATCATGTGTCCGTTGCCATATTACATTTATTTATGTGATGTAAACTTCCAGAGTATCATATTCCATATTGTTTTGGGCATAAAAACTAAAATGCTGTGTATAATCTGTATACATAGACATGTATGCAACTGCACAGCCTTGTTCCGTGAACTGTGTATGAAAGTAACACAAACTGCGAAGTCTTGCTGGATGAAATAAATTATGCATAACAGCCATGTTAAGCTAAATTCCTCCGATCAAAAACATATTTGAAGATGGTATTTTGCACATCTAATGCATTTCTTTTGAGAAATTTGTGTTTCTACTTGGTATGTAATTTATACAAAGACCTAGAATTAGATAGTTACATTGATTTTCCTTTCCTTTATCAATGCATTAGGGTGCATGCTGATAACTACTGGAAATACAGAGAAGTCATCAGCTTGCATCTAACTTGCATTAGTTAAATATCTGATCAAAATAACAAATATTTACACATTACACTACACTTGATAATTTTTTATCATGACTTTTTGCACAATTCTGGTTGAACAATTGAATTATGATAACTCCCATCTAACAACTGACAAGAAATTAATGACATGTGAACAAACAAATGTAGTGAGACTGAAAGGTAACTGGTATACTTCGAAATTTGTAAAAACTCTTTCAAATTTTTTTATCTGGCAGCATGCATCTTCTTTGAAATGAACCTCAAATATATATCAAGTGAGTGTTAAACAGATTGATTCTGACGATTACTTTTTAATAGCCTTTCCTGAAGCAAAATGTTTTGACAATTACTATCCCCTTCAAAAATAAATTTCCACATAATTGGGAGACAAATCTCAGAGATTTGACCCCTGGTTTGATTTATTGATGGACACTCCTGCAAGTGTTAAGTTATCCTTCACTTGACTTTCTGCTCTTCTTGTGGTCTAAACTGATCAACAAAGAGGGTGGGTGCAAGGACTGCATAAGAGAAAACAGTAGCTATATAATGCAAGTCTGCACCAACATCATTCTGTGATCTCTATTGACCAGAAATTACCCTTGTCCGCAATAAAAAACAATAGCATTCTTATACTCACGAAGATGAATCTACATTTGAACTTCATCAAAGTTCACTTTGTGAGTTATCATGTTTACAAGTAGTTGCTACTTTGACCTCTGTTGAGCTCATGCAACCTTTGACCTCCACAAAACACAACAGAGTTCTTGTACTCATTAAGGTGGATCCACATACCCAATATAAAGTCCATCCAGGGTTGGCTTTTTGAGTTATCATGTTTACATAGATTTTCACTTATGTTGAATTCAAGTGACCTTCGCCCACCACCAATATCAGTAGAGTTCTTAACTTCTTGTATTCACCAAGGAAAGCTACATACCAAATATAAAGTTCAACCAAGTGGTCCTTCTTGAGTTATCATATTTAAATGGTTTTTAGACTTAGACCTTTGCTCTCCACCAATTTCAATCAGGTTCTTGCACTCACTAGGGTAAACCCATACATCAATTATCTAGTTCAGCCACCATCTTGTTTAAATGCAGTGTCACATACACACATGCAATCGCGACTGCACAGATTCCTTCTGCTCCTGGCAAGGCAACAAGTAAGTCAATAAATACCTTCTTAATGAGCTGGAATAAAACATGACAAGTAATTATCAGTGAAAAGAAACCTTGTTTGGTCTCATCAATTATTGCCAGTGGTTGTCTACTATCCAGCAAACCTTAAGATTTTTAGTCACTCCTTTTGATACGAATGTTTCAAGGAGTGGGTAGAAAGATATTTAGTGCAGTTCCAGGATGTCACAATTGTTGGAGTCTAGTAAATTTGAAGTCAATATTTGTTAACTTACACAAAAAAATTTAACTTGGAATGATTCTTGTTGTAATTCCAAACATTGCTAGGTCCACCAGCTTCTTTGGTACCAAATATCAGAACGGCTATCAATGATCCAAATAAGACAAGGAACTGAAATACATCGGTCCAAATAACGGCTTTAATACCTCCCTGTGAAAGTAAAGAAAGATATAACCAAAGGAAAATTGCACTCCAGAATATATAAACCATATATCTATCATTTATTTCTCCTCCCTGATACCTCACACTTTCCTCACCCAAACATACTTGGCTAGGAACAACAGATGGAAGTTTGTGTGAAACAACTGAAGGAAATTTTGGCTGCTAAGATACAGCAACAAAGAGACTATCAATTTTTTGAGCGACTGATGCAATGACAGAGGATTATTACAGAGTATGTATGAGTGTTTTTCTGAATACTAATTAACTTGTAGGACCGTACAAGATGATATGTAGACCAGCTACTGACGGTTGCAATACATAGATTGATTTGTTATTTGAAAGTGATTATAAAAGGTTAGAAAAGTGGTACTGAACTCCCAATACTTAGATGCACTGGGATGCACAAAATCAAAAAGTATTTTTAGCACAACCTTATGATTAGGACTAATTATACAGTACACCTACTTTTATAATCTAAATATGCCTCAGACAATGCACCATTTGATATCTAAACTTTGAATTTTTCTGGACATCCAGACCCTGATACAAAGGAACTACATTGAATGACTCCACAGCTGCACCCCTTATTTGCAAATATTTTGACCCACTTAAAGCCCTTCCTTATACAAATTTTCATTCCCTTCCAAAATCAGTCAGGGTGAATTCGAATGTTGAGATATGTTGTTTATAAGGTTTTCACAGTTTGACCTCTGATGACCCCAAATGACATTTGACCTCCACAAAAAACAATAGACTTCTTGAACGCAATGTGGTACTTTTACACACTATATATGAGGTCTGCCCAAGTTCCCTTCTTGAGATATTTTGTTTACAAGGTTTTCACAATTTGACCCTGGTGACCCCAAATGACCTTTGATCTGCACGAAATGACTTGTACTCAATGTGGTACTTCTGCACACCAAATATGAAATTGGTCCGACTTTCCTGTCTTCAGATATCGTGTTTACAAGCTGGGCTTCATGCACACACTTACACCCACACACGCACACATACATACATACATACGCCATCATGAATGCAAAGGTTACGATTATCATCAAAACTAAAAACTGATATGGAATGAGATTCTCATTTGCTTTATTTAGTGAGTTTATCTATAATATCAAGAAGTGCCAGTTCTGGAGCATGATTGAGACAAATACCAAATCGACAATTGATCATGTATCAAATTGATTCAAAAATCATGATCAACTTATTTCTTTGGATTTTTCCACTTAAATGCAGTTGTGATAAAAGTACTTAATATTAAAAGCATCACAAGTTTTTACTACTACATTATATACAGTATGTACTTACCAAGGCAGTGTAAAAAGAGCAGATTAACCCTGTTCCAATGATGGTCACCCAGAGTGGTATGTTTGTAACTGATAACGAAAAAGTGTGAAAAGGTTGCTGCATTTTACTGTTGTTCTTAATGATGTAACTAACTGGAGCATGTAACAAAATTTCTGAGCACTCTTTTTTTCTGCTGTTCTTCTTTCCAGTAACTTTTTTTTCATTGTTACCACAGAATGATTTCATGTAGCCTTACAGGGGAAAGCACTTCTTCCCAAACATGGTGGTTCCACCTTGATGTAAGCTAGTTCCCACACCATTTGCCAGCACACATAGATGCTTTTCTGTGTTTCACACATTATGGCACAGTGGGAAAGCTTTTGATCTGCTACAAAACTGGATACCTACAATCCTCTGCTATAATTATGATGTATCTAGGAATGAATAATACAAACATTTCAATACACATATTTTTTGACTTTATCTTAATAAATACACATTATTGTTATTCATAGTTTGGGTGATTATTTTTATTGTTGAAGGGGTTAGGCTACCCTATGAATAGAGTGTATGGTGGTAAGCTACAAAACTACAGTAGGCAACTTCTAGTGAATGTTCTCTTTTGTACAAACCAAGCATTGTATGTAGAGATACACAAGTACTTCTGTATCAACAGCGCATTATATATTATAAACTATTACAATTAAATATAGTAAAGAATTCTGTCTCATTCAAAAACCCACCTCTCAATTTCTGTTATTTGCAATGTAAACCTAAAACTGTAAAGGCTTGTAGGTGGTGTTTTCTGATAAAGAGTAAGCCGATCAGCTGGGTGATTTATCTCCTTATTTGGGCTGGGCAGGAAGTTGTATTGTTCTAGGGAACTGTCCCCTGGCTCTATAAGAAGGCCACTTTACCAGTGATCTGTGCCACTCACTTGATAGCCCTCAGCCGTCAATAGGATGTTGGAGACTAGAAATTACCCCATAATTTCTATACAGGTATGAATTACTTTATATTTCCAGAAGTAAACTTCTTAGTTAAATAATGGTCTATAGTTACTCTGTGTGGCTCCAAGAACACAGAGATGTTTTGTGTTTAATTTAAAGTCATACCATAGATACATAGCTGTACTTAACACAATCCATTGTGTAATTTAGCAACTATGTGTTCCATCGATAATGACATAGCCAGTGTTGTTTATCATGTTATAATTATTTCTGTATTGTGTATTCTGTAGGTTACACTAAGCCTATATGCCACATGTATATCTTTATGTGGAATCCTTATTAGCTGATATATGTTCTTTGGTTCCCTTGGTGACAGTTCTTGTCAGAGGTTGACTGTAAATAGTTAGACTTATCATATAGGATATATATGGTGTTATATTATTTTAGTATTTATGCATTTAGTTGTCTATTAGGAACATGCTAGTAATTGGGTCAGGGCCATTAGCACCTTACTGAGACTTACTGCATGGTGTCCATCATTGACTGCCTCATCGGCTAGATGTGACCCTTATTAAGCATAAATGCTATTTACTGGAAACATGTTTCATTTATTTAGCCATAATGATTAGAATGAAGGTCTATCGTAGATTTTTCTCATGTTGTAGTTGGTATTGAACATTTGATATATAAGTTAGGCCACTCACTTGATTGCCCGCAGCCCTCAAGAGGATGTCAGAGACATCATCACTAGAAACTACTCCATAATTTTTATACAGCTTCTTTGGGTTTGGGTGGGCATGACTAATGCCCTGATCGTAGGATTCCCCCTCCGCACCCCACCAGGCCATGATGTGTCCCGGATCGAACAGACGGCGGAGCGGAGCTAGAGAAGGAGTGAGCCCCCTACCCCCTACTAGTGTAACATGTGGACATGAATGGGGTTGTGCTTTTATAGTTTAATACTGTTGACGATGACTAAGTAACAGTTTTCTGTTCTTTATTGCTGTACCTAAACATTGCATAGCTATATACATGCTTTTTGCGTTATTCTTTTTGTTTGTGTGTTGCCAGTAGTTACTGTAGTAGTAATGTAGGTTAGTATAGGTCACAAGGCACATTGTTAATATATGTGCCTAAAGACCGGGTATCTCGGTGCAGGTGGTTGACCTCATTACAACCCACCCCCCTTACCCAACCCCCACTCCCCTTAAGGATCATGTCCCATGGGTGGGAGTGCTGAGCCGGGTTACAGGCTTATTATGTATTCTATAAGAGAGATGTACAAATCATAGTCTATCATGACAAAGTCTATTATAATATTGTGATTGTAGGACTATTATCATCTTATCATCTCTTAGAGCTATCACTAGGTGCTGAAATCTCCCTCTGGTCATGCCTTTCATGCAATGTCGATTAAATAAAAAACCATGTCTTCTTATACAAATGTTGGATGAAACAACTTGCCAAGTTGTTGCAATATGAACTGTTCAAACTCATATTAACATTTGTGGAAAGTGCAATTATTTAGTTCCTGAAACAATCCAACAGTTACTGTTATTATAATAAATAGTGTTAACTCTTTGCACTGCAAATGTGTCAACTTTGGCTTAATGCCATACCTTGTGCATAATAAATATTGTATAAGCTGCAGGGCAAACAAACCTTACCTGTACACAAAAAGAAACATTTACAGAAACCAAAATTAGTAATGAGCTGTGTGCATGACCTACAACAATTGCAAGAATGTGTGCAGACAACTGGCTGCAGAATATCAGCCAATCAAATCATCAGAAATTATCACATCGAAGCCATATTTATACATTTCAAATTTTGAGAAGTTAGGTAACTTTTACATGTCATTTTCTCACAATATTTGAATCAGATGAGTAATTTACAATATCTGATACGTCTTACCAGCCTCAAGTGCAATGGCAGGAGCAAAGAGAACAATAGCCATATAAAAGAGCGTCTGAATGATAAAGAGCACTGATCCTGCATACTGGACAGCTGGACTAAATCTTTTACGCAGGTACTGCAGAAGAAAAGAAGGATCCATCATTACAATTAACCAAAGGGTAACTGTTCAAACATATCCATTACATCAAAAGGAATCTGTCAAGTTTGGCTTTGATAACTTTTACAAGCAGTTGCCTTTTGCACACTTCAGGGAAATTCAGAAAGATTAACTGTTTTCAAAGAATGGTCTGCAAGGAAAACATTTTCACAGAATAAACTTTTGTGATTGACTTTTATAATTTTGCGATTTAATCTTAAGGCACTTTCATTACATTAATATGAAACACTAGAACAAGTACAACTGTAATGGCTCACATGCATACCTGTATGACTATCAGCTATCTAGGTGTCATAATAACTCCAAAATTCACACCTATTAAATTGCTAAATTGTGACATCCAACACTTGCTTCATTACAGGCTAAAGTAATGAACTTTTCAATGTGACAATGATCCTCACACTGTGTTTTAGTTCTGAACTAAGAAATACATACATGGTCTCTACATTGGAACAATTATTGAGAATATTTGCTTTTGCATCATTTAGTAACAATTACTTGTCAAAATGAAGGATTCACAGCCAATGTTGAAGTTTTTCACTTTTCGACAGCAGTTTGTACCTAAATTCAACTGCACATTGAAAATTGTACCCCAAATGTGTACTGCTTATACCAGCAACAATGTTTGTATAAAAGCGGATATCTTTGTGAACCTCCATAATGTGAAAATTACTGTCACTGTTTATTTTCTCTATTGAACCCAACAAAAAAGAAAGAAAAGAAATGAGCCTCTGGTCAGGCAGATCAATAGGCATGACATTACAGTACAAACTGTAAAGTTGGATGTCAACACAGATGAGCTATAAAATGACAAATTCTTATAAAGATATCTTCATATGTGCACAGCCTGACGAACAGATATCCATCAATATTATGCAACCTTGCTTATGCTTCACATGTGAGCTAAAGGCTGGTTTGAACATGTACCAAGTGACAAGAATTGTACAGGAAACAAACAATTAAACTTAAACAGTAGTACTTATTCAAAAACCAGAAGCCAAGGCACTTGTGCTTCCTTGTCAAGTTGACCAAAATCTATGGATCTAACAAAAGCACTGGCAACTCCCCCCCCCCCACCTGTTGATGTAAGCCACCAGAGAAGATTGTCACCTTGGAATTCTTTACTTGCCAATGCTTCCCCAACCCGTGCGGGATGCATCTGTCATCCCAGAGACATCATTGGGAGGTACAGGCTGAAATGGACCCCTTGTTTCCATTTATCAGTGGTGGATCACCATTGAAAATAAGGACCTATATCCCCGACCCTGGAACCTGTGTCCCATGTCCAACACCTTCGGATCGAAATACTTCATCAGATGAAGAAGTAATGTTCTCATCGTGAGCATGCAAAGGAGGACTATGTCTACCACACTGGCCATCAGTCCCAATACCATGAGCCAAGAGATTGTTGGGACCTATATTCGTGACAAGGTTTCCTTCACCATCGTTGTCACCGTTCCAATTCTCTCCTTGGAAGGGAAGTACCCTGCCCTTCTGAAAAACTAGAATTGTTTTTCATTGTCTTTCCTTAGGAAGTTGCAAATAACACTTAGACCAAAACACTTCTATGTTTACACTGAACTTTATGCTTTATACCAGCATATTCTATGTAGTAATGCCTATCCCAACTTCCCCCACTTATTTGTCCACTGCTATCTCATGAACCATCGTATTTCCTGTGCAACCCTGGTTTTTGTCAGGAAATGATATTTGAGATTTGAAGAAATAATAAATGATATATTTACCTCATATGCAGTTGTTACACCAAGACCATGGAAGACAGGGATGAAAACCAAAGCTGTAATTGGAATGACTAAGAGAAAAGACCACGCAACCATCCAGTATTGGACACCATGGTAATAAACCTCTGAGGGGAATCCCAAGACAGTTATAGCTGACAAATATGATGCTAAGACTGATATCGCCACTGGCAAGCTGAACATACTCCTTTCAGCCATCAAGAATCTAATAAGAAACAGAAATCAATCGAATTTACTGGCAAGAAACAAGCTAAGCAGTTCGAGGAACTGCAACCCCCGCAAAAGAAACTTAAGGCGGAAACGCTTTAGGAAAACAGTCTCCAAAAACTCTCCCTTTCAATGAAAAAGGATGCTTATCGGGCTGTACAAAGACTGCAAACACTTCTAGGAATCCAAGGGAAGAAAACTTCCAACAATCGTCAAAACAAAAGACGAAATCCAAGGGAAAATTTTGCCACAAGAAAATCTGTGTAAGACACTTTGAATGGTAGAATAAGAAGGGAGGGCAGTGACTGGGGGGTCCGGTCATAATGGGTGCACAGTGTTTAAATATTACCAGGACATTCTAGGCACAGTAGAACGAGGTGCTAAGGTTGTGAGGAGACAGGTAAGCGAGGAGCGGAGTAAATTGTACAATATGAATTTATGGAGGTAACAAGGAATCGGTTTATACCTCATTATTACTTCAGTTTTACTACTGTATACTGTGCTGGAAAGCTTTAAAAAAATGTATGGAAGTAGCACAATAAATATTACTTGAAATTCCATATCTCTGATAATATGACACTATAGTAATTATACAATATAGTAAGTATCCTAAAATGAGAATTAACTTTGGTACTAAGTATTTTGAATTGCCTCTTCATGATTATGTGGCACACATTATGCACAATCGTTATATATGGACTTGTGTTTTGTATGACTGGTTGTGACTATTCAGTTACCACATGGGCACCTGAAAAGTGAGAGTGAAACAAGCTCTTACCAAAACTTTAAAGTCCCTGGTGGTTAGAGCCTCTGAGCCTGTATGAAGTATTTTCAATTGTATTTCATCACCGAGAGAAAATGAGTCCAACGGATCGGATATTTTAAGGAACGTACCAGAGGGTGAAAAATGTGACTTGAGAGACAGTTGTGCTGACTGAGCCGTTACCGTGAACCTCCCTCTTTGTCTCTCTGTTGACACGCCAGCGACTGTTGCCTGGGATACAAGTAAATAAACAAACAAACACAATCTGAAAGTTTCACAGGGTACAAGGCTTTTGTCGAGGTTGGATATTTCGGTATTTGAAACTTTGGGCCAATCAGTGTGTGGGAAAGCCTTCCGATATACTAAGAACACATGATCTTTTGGATCACTATACCAGCTGGTTATTGCAAAGAATCTTTTTACACAATGACTCAATCCTTTGGAATTTTTTCTGTAAAACCTTTGTTGTGGAAAAAGTATACACAAATTTAATTTTTGTTTTAGAAATCTGTTTCTAAATGATCAACAGGTCTTTTTCCATGATCTGATTAGCCTAAAGCCCACTAACAAACAGCAAACACTTGATTGTTTGCCATTACTTAGTGCAAAGAAATCTCTTTGCAGAATGCCAATGTATAATTTACTGTGCAGGGGCAAAGATAAGCAAGTCATAAAGCCTGCATATATGGCACAAACTTCCTTAGGCCATTTTATATCACATTTTTGGACAAACATAGTCATGACAAGAACCAATATAGATATGACTGCTTTTAGCAATTATCATAATGAAGGCATTTCTGTTGATTGATACTAGTTTGAACTAAGAACAGCGACTTACAGCTTGCGTATGTAACAACTATGCCAAAGCTGGTGCATATTTTGGAAATAACCATTCTCTTCCAGCATTATTGTGCTGTGGCCCAATTGTTCCCATCACTGGAAACTTACAAACATGGATGAGAGATATACAAACAGACACTTCATCTTTGTGTTTGTGTACTAAGATACGGATGTAGCACACTAACAGGGGATAAACAGTTAGAGTGTTTGCTCTTTTCAAAGCACGTTTTGACAATTTGCGAGTTTGATTTCATCCTAATACATTGAAAACATGAAACGTCTGCTTACAAAAACTAATATGAATACCACTTTGCATTCGTGTAGCAATTTGAACATTTTGCAGAGAATATTAATTCATTCCCTGGTGACAATCTGAAACTGTAAATTTAACAAAAACATGTAACGAGACTCTCACCTCCAACGTAACAGCTTCTCGTCCGATTGCAGGCAGCTCAAAGGTAGCCTTTCCAAACGTGTCAGTGACTACATCGACAGAGAATTCTCCCCCGTAAACCTTTTGTATGTGAACCTCTTTCCCTGCAGCTGGTGAACCATCAGGCATTGTAAGTGAAACCTGTTTAACACAAGATAAAGAACTGCAACATAAACACATAAATGTTATATGGTTTATCGATAGAGCAGTAACTCGTTAAGAATCGTTCTTGGCTTTAGTGTTACACGATTATATTGGCTCAAACTACTGTATGTCACATGTGTTCACTTTACACAAAATTCAAAGTCACAGCAATTTCTAGGATGTGACTGCAATCCAATGTCACTTGTAGTGTTTCTGCAAGTTTGCTGATTTTGGAATGGCATGACCCAACATACCAAACAAGAGTAACAATAGCACCATTGGCTCATATAATTAATTCATATCAAAATGGAGGGGCTTTTCTATAGTAAACAGATGGCGTGCACAACGCGACGTACCATCCTGGCCTGATGTAAAAGGGGGAGAGGGGAATCAGGTAAGGGCTAGAGCCCTTGGTCCAGGGATCAATTAGAGGGCCTAAGCAAAAATGGGATGCAGAATCATGAATGTAATATCAATTTATGAAGACTTCAAAAGTGAACTAGTGACATTACTGTCCCTGTGGGCCAAAACTGTCTATGGGATACCCAGATCCTAACTCAGATGGCACCAGACATAGTGTAAGACACAATCAATTGATGAAGAATAATTATTCTTCACCTCTCCATTGAACGGCAGGCCTTCTTTATACTCTGTATTGCCGGTAAATTCCAATTGGAACATGTTGTAGGTGATCTTGCATGATTCATCTTCCTCATCAATAGTCACCCCTGCAAAAAAACAAAAATAAATTATTTTCAACACATTACAAGGCAACACACACACACACACACATACAGTTAACACTAAATTAACATTATACAATTAGAGAGTCCTTCTACATGCTAACTAACTTTATACACATGCATGCACTTCCCATTCTTCAAAAGTAGTCTTTCATCACTGCCATAGGCATGGTTTGAATATTTTCAAAATTTAATGATTACATTCTCTGTGCCTCAACAGCTCATTTGGTGAACAATACAATCTCTCGCAAGCCTTTTTCCTTTACAAATACAAATAAGAATACAAAACAAGTGCACCAATACACCCCACACACAACCCATCATGATTGCAAAGCTTACCGTTTAAATAAAAATAAAACTAATAAAAACTAGTTAATGGTGATTGAGGTCAAGGGTTTCCTATAGATGGCCAGCATACCAAAACCACCCTACGAAAGATTTATGACTGGAGCACCTCACCAACTACCCAACACATTGCTCCACCAAGGTCAAATGAGATTCTGGTTTTGTTTGGCCCTTTCCTTCAACCAACAATTCTCTGTAGTCATTGTAGAAAACTAATCAACAACCTTTGGTATAGGGGATCAATTCAGTACTCCAAGAGAAATATGTCCTAAATGCGATATTTGGTAAGAATGAGCTTTCTGATGTACTTCTGAAGATAGTTTTGTCCTTAAAAATGAGCAGTTACACAACTCTACACACAGCATATGTTTCAACATGTCTACCACAGTATCATGGGAGCTACTCAATAAAAAGCACATTTATCCAGAGTTGAGTCAGGTAAATGTTACGGTAAAAGTTGTATGTATGTTAACAAATCCATTCCATGATTCTTACTTAACACACACAGCAAAACAAACAAAAATAATATATGCACTAACTTCAAAGAGCTACCTCGTCATTGTATCTGTTCTGCTTTTTTGCAATGAACAACTCGAGGATAATAAATGTCTGAGAGGAGTGCATTTGCACTTGTAAGAAGGCTTGAGTTCACAGAAAATTGGCTGCCAACCTAACGTTTCACAAATATTCAACCTCACCACTTCTTCAAGGTAGAAAGGGTGTCACCTTTTACAGTTTGTCGAAACTGTAGATCTATTGCATAAAGGTGGCAGAGAAAACTGGCCTCAATAATTTTCCTTTTTTTACTTTTGTTTTGTTCTGTTTTTTTCATTGTTTGCTTGGTCATACATTTTTACCACAAGCTTGTAAGAAATTTCCTTAAACATTGTTGTGTTTGGTCGTTTTTGAATGGTTGCATTGTCTTGAATCATTGAGAATGCAACACAAATTTGATTGATCAGGTCAATAGATTTATTGATAGCTTGATCCCAACCAACTATCA